>JBBPRT010000220.1:0-16492 GCA_038093175.1 Boletus hoseneyae
TGAAGGAGGCTGTTCATTTCCGCGCTCTGTAGGAGTCGCCCTTGTGGCCGAGCCCTCGCGGCTGCTACTCTTCTCCTTCTCACCCTCCCTTAAGATGCCGTCCAGAACCAGTAAATGTGGGAGCTCTAAATGACCCATCAACGCCTCACGTCTTTGGGCAGGCAAGGTGGATGGTTCTCGGGATGACGGTGAACGATCTTGTCCACGAGGCGAGGAATGGCGATCTTGCTCGGCTACAGGAGCCCGACTCTGCGCACGTCCTTTGCCAGTACCGCGAGGCCGCCCTCGTTTCCGTTTCAGCTTCCGTGGCACATCCTCCACATCCTCCGTATCAGCGGCTTCGATATCTTCGCACGCGAGATGCTCCGCCTGCACGATCCAGGCAGCCATGCGTTCCTCCACGTCAATCCACGCTTGGCTCACTTCGAGTGCAGGCTCGCACACACCTTCGTCCCCGTCCGTGTCAGAGTCATCGAAAGACCTGTCGACGTCCCGATGTTCATCTCCAGAACCACCCACCATATCCACGTCTTCACCATCAGCCAACGCCGCAGCACCCTCCTCCAGCGCATCCAGGTACATCCACACCTCCCATTCGGTCTTGGTTGGGACGCAAGCGGCGATGAGATCCGGTCTCCATCTAGAGTGAACAGAGACGGCGCGGAAAAATGCGTCGTGTTCGGCGGGCGTCCAGCTGGAAGGAGCGTCGGCATCCCCGACCATGCCACCTGCGGTGATCAGGTCCTCGCTGGTTCGCGACCCGATCCCTAACCCCAGACGCGCCGCGGTGTCTTTGAGGTGTTGTACAAAGGACGGGACGTACCCGCCCAAAACATCGTATTCATCCATGCAACGTGTTCGAGTCAAGGCAAGCAATCAGGTAGAAAAAAGTCTGTTTGAACCTCGCCGTGAAGCATTCTATGAATTTTCAATAATGTTGCGTTGCGGAGATCCGGGAAGAAAGGCAACTCTGCGTTATTTTGGTCGGAAATGTGAGAAAACTTTACTCGATGAAAGGGAAAAAAATGGGCTCAACCGGGAATTGAACCCGGGTCACGTACATCTTCACCATCTCGATGGCGGGGAACACCCGAAGCACGTATCATGCGACTAGACCATTGAGCCATGGTTGATGATCCGCAAACGTTTACTATCACCATTTAGTGGAGGTGACCATCCATAATTTCGGCTTCACTGGCCCAAAACAGCGTCACATTATCGAATCAAAGGCCAGCCACGCCTGGCTATGCGCAGCGTCCTCATCTTGATCGACAAGTACAGCATTCGCGGGAACACTCATATCGCTTGCAGCCAACTGTGCAACATTGTGACCATAGAACCTGCGGTTTAGAATGTCCTTTCAGCCGGATGACAATGCCCTCGATCATTGATCACTAAATTTTCGCTTCGATTCCAGCTGGCGTCTCGTCGAGTATTGTCTTTGACAGTCCATGTGGGTGCTCGGGTGCTCATTCACGTTCACTCTCCGAGCTACAGAGTCACATCTCACCTCCGCCGACATGTCGGTGTCATCTTTGTCCTTTTGCCTGGCAGTTTTGCGATTCGTTCATCTTCCTCATGGTTCGTTCTGGGTTTTCTATTATATAGGTTGCAGGGTATATCACCTCCGGATGGTCATCGCATCCGGCTTTTTATCCGTATTGGAGGCATGACCGCACCGCATGGATCTTCTGATGTCGGCTCCACGTATCACACGTCGTCTGATGCAATATGGGATATCGAAGGATGAATCGGAATCGTCTAGGGACTCACAACACGGACAGAGTTGGAACTCGGTGATTCGTGAAGAAGAAACGTCGCGACACCCGCTAGATCTCTTGGGAATGGCGCTCGATATCGACCTCAGCGAGGTGGCAACCGTACCTTCAGCGCTTCAGCTTCAAGTGCCATCGCCAAGCGTGTAAGAAAAGGGTACCAGTCCCTATTGAACGAATCTACAGACACGTGTAATACACAGTCGAGACGGGACAAGAAAAAGAAGAAAATCCATGTGAGATCAATGCAATGAACCGAGACTCGGAAAGAAAAGCCATAGTATATGTACAACCCACACCGCCTACCGTTCCACCTGCCAATCTAGACCCTTAGAGAGGGCGGCGAGCCTTCTCGGTCATGGGCGCAGCTGGCTGTGTGGCGACACGGGCCTGTATCAGCGGACCACGTATCAGTCACAGTTCAGCCGCGTGTAGTAAAAAACGTGAACTCACTTCGTCGTCAGGAAGCTGGATGTGCTGCTTCTTGGCACGCGAACGCTTGATGTACTTGGCAAGCGCAAAGACACCGACGAAGAGGATGGCAGCGCAAGCAGCGAGGACGGTCGACGTAGCACCCTTTTGAGAGCCGATCTGGAGGTATGGGTCATGGTAGCCAATGCTGCAGGCGGCAGCCCACTGCTTCTGGGAAGTGATGGCGTAGTTCTGTGAGGACGAGGCGATGCCCATGAGTAAAAAGCATGCAGGCGAACATTAATGGATGATCTCACCTCAAGCCTGTAGATGAACTCGGTGACGGGGATGTCTGTCTTGTGGCCGAAAGTGTGGTAGGTCTGGAAGTTGTCGTTCGTGCCGTTCTTGAACTTGATCCTCACGAAGTCACGGTCCTCAGGAGGGGGTCCGCGGCGGAGCTCAAAGGTGAGGGCAGAAGCAAAGTTGGCTGTAGAAAATGTTGCATCTCAGTGTCTGTGGTCTTTGATAGTATATGAACACGTGGACTTACGAACGCCAGCCAGTTCGGGGTTCTCCTTGACGAACTCGAGCATGTGGAAGAGAGAAATGAAGGGGTGGTAGGAGGTCTCGATCAGCAGGAATTGGAGAGGGTCACCGTTGAAAGCGATGCGTTGCAGGGAGTCGATGATCGAGTGAAGGATAGTGCGACCAGCCACTAAACGCCAACAATGATCAGTCCCAATTCCTAACACAGTAGCAAGGTATGACCGACGTACAGTTACCAATACCGCCAATATCTTTAGAGGAGAAGATAGCGTTTTCGTGATAGTTAGCAAAGCCACGAGCCTGTTCGACAAGAGTGGGAGGAAGACGGTGGGCGTAGCTCTGGTTGTAGACCAGCTGAGTGTTGACGTAGTCGTAGATATTCCAAGCATTCTCCAGAGTGGTAGGGCGACCAAACACGTAGTCACGGACAGCACCGAAGAAGGGTTGCGCAACCTTTGCGGTGCTCTTGAACTCCTGGGAAGCGTACACCTCCGCGATGTGCGCCTCGAAGGCCTGTTTACACATGGCAACGGATCAATCAACATCCCTTGACCTCGTGGCAAGAACGAAATAGAACGTACCGGGCAACCAGTCCAGGGTTCGAGGGAGCGGTCGTTGCCGGGGTCAACGGTTTGGATAGGAACGTACTGGTATCCACCGAGAGGAGCCGTAACCGTACTTTCGTTGGCGAGGGTGATCTTGTTGTTTGGGCTAGGAGGGTAAAGACCCTGGAGAAGGGCGATGGAGGAGTCGAAGATCACGGGCCCCTCACCACCAGCCTTGGCATGGACCTGGAGCTCGTGGGTGTCGACGAGGTCGTCTTTCATGCCGGCGATGTAGGAAGGCGAAGAGCTGGTCAGGTAGACCGAACGAAGGAAAGCTCCGAGTTGGTGGGACTGGGACTGCGAGAGTGAAAGGAGACTGGTGAGAATCTGTTGAACGGGGACCGCGACACATGCTTACTGCGCCAAGAGGAGTGCTCTCGGTGAAGGCGGGCTCGTAGGTGATGGGATCTTGGTAGTATTCATACCGCTCGCCGTTGCGGGCAATAACGAGAACACCAAGGACGTCGGTCATGATGATTTAGTCGTTGAGTTCGAGGGGTGGCTAGGACTGAGGGTGGAAACTACTGGTGGGGAACAAAGACGGGGTAGCTTCGAGGTCTTATAGTATGGAGAGCGCGTGCATTGCGCATGGCGAACAGAGCCGAATATTGTCAGGGTGGGTGTTGCGTACTGGACCAGAAGCCATATGGCGTGTGTCACATTGGAATCTGAAGCCAGGAAGACGCGAGGCCGCTTTCTTCAAAGGGACCTTGCATTGCTTGTCTGCACAGGCGAACAGGAATGAATCCAATGCTCAAGGTCCGGTCACGGGATTCAAGCTGGCTTCTAGAATGGATGTCGTACTTTCGGATGGGTATGGCGTCAATGTCACCTCGACTGACCGCAAGTACGCCGGGGTTATACTAGCGAGACCTGTTGAAGGACAGAAAAGGGCGTTTAGGCCGCGACCCGCGTCAGAAATGTCAAATGTACGCACACCCGGTGACCACGTTCCTCGAGAATTTTATAATTATTAGTGGGTTGAGGCCGAGGAGGGGTAGTTGAAATGAAACATGAATTACCGCAACAGCCTCGTTCCCAACACGCGCCAGACGGACCACTTGAGCCACGCTTCGAGTAGGGAGTGCGTCGACACGGCTCTCCAGTCTGGTAGGCAATAGTGTTGCGACGAGAGAACTTCGAATCCTGAACTCATTGCACTGCTCGAATCCAAGGCTGGCGATGGGCAGTGTAGGGAAGACCAGCATATGAACGACCACGTGGATGCAGAATGGGGTGCTATCCGGCTGGATTAGATAACGAGAGCGGCGCAAGAGCGCGATCTCAGCTGATGGGTCAGGCAGAAAAAAAAAACATTAACGGCGTATTGAAGGCCAAAGTCAAGCAAGCCGTCTTACATGTCGATCTAATTTACTTCTTTTTCTTGCCCTTGGTGTGCGACGTCCCTCCCCCACCCGCCGACTTCCCGCCGTGACTCTGCGCAGTGATGTTTTCAAGAACCACGCCCTGCGTCGCACCACCCGCACCTCTCCGTTTCCTGCCACTTCCGTACGAAGATCTCTCGCTCTTCTTTAACCACCGTTCTGGATCGGGTGCAGGTGTGACACCCGGAATCACGCCCTTGGGCACACGTTTCATCCGCACTTGCTTCGCCTTGTTGGTGATCGCGGGGTCGTCAGGGCTCTGTTGAGTCAGCGCAGCACCTGTAGACGCCAAATGTGCAGTGGGCTGAACGGATGGTGGTGGAGAGGTCTCAATCGTGGAAGCGACTGAAGAGGGTAATGTGTCAAGAGCATGCAAGAAGCCTGTGTTGATAAAATCGAGGTGCTTCTGCGAGGCGGTGAGGTTCGTCAGAACATCGGAATATTCTTCCGATTGCTAGGATGGCAATCAGCGATTGATGACACAGGCAGTGCGAGAACGCACAGGTTCAGCTGTTTCAAGTAGCTCGTTGTAGAGATCAAGACTAGATTGGTACGAGCCTTGGCGATAGTTCTGTGTACAGCAAGCCACATAACGTCGATCTCGTATGAAGAAGTCGGCAAGGATCTGTACATACCAACTGAGCCTCCAGATGGAGCACTCCTCGATGATCTTTCTCCGATCCTTTGATTTTTCTGAGGGCGGTGGCTGCCTCGTCCTCGCTGTGGAGGCGATATAGGGCGTATGCCTCCTCAAATGTGTTATCAGGGCCGTCCCCAGTTGTGGAATCGGCTATGAGAGAGAGTGCGGTGTCGTACTGCTCAGTTTGAAGAAGCAGAAACAATTTGGTCTGAAGTGCATCCTTATCAGCAGGGTGCAAACGAAGGACTGCAACCCGTCGCTTGTGTCAATGACTCCTGAATGGAGATGAAGTGGGACCACTCGCCCTTATTACATGTCTTGACGGCGTTGGTGAAATGACCACCCTCAATCTGTGCACACAACGATGCAAACAGCCTTTTCAACCGTTCTTGCAACGGGACTGACTGCTTTTTCCGTGGCTGATTTTTGGTTGGAACGGTAGGCTTTGCGGTAGATGTCTTGGGAGCCATCGTGGAGGAGGACCCGTCGTTGTGGCGGTGCACCTAATTACCGTTCCCTTGGACAACCCAACAGGGTGATAAAAACCCAAATGTCTACAGAAGAGTAAGTCCGCCTTGAACACACAACTTCACCGCTGACTGGCTCATAGATCTGCTCAGCAAGTCCGGCTGGACGGTCAGGATGCCAAGATGCACGAACCTCCAACAGGCCCGGCGGCGATGGCCACCACGAACAAGAGACGACCCAAGATTGACCTCACAGTCATGGCCGGTGAACGCAAACGCGGTAAAAGCATGTTTGGTATTGTACTCGGCACGTTGAACAAGGCCAAGAACGAGGACAAGGAGAGGAACGCGAGCGACGCCGTCTGTCTCTTCATGTTCGCACACCTACCGTCCGACTGACGATCCCCTTCTCAGGCAAAAAAAAGGCAGCTGATTGAGCAGAGACTACAGACTAAGCTACGCAAAGAAACTGACACTGTCAGGCGAGCAGAAGAAGCCAAGAAGGACAAGACCACCGCCAACAGGAAAGAGGAAGACCTCCAGCTCAAAGACTCCATCGTGCGTGCGCTTGACTGTTCGTTCCCTACCACCCGTTCACGCATGGCGTCTAATTTTCTAGTACAAACTTCGACGTATACGACTTCCGCTGCTAAGCAACTTTTTGTTGACATCCGACATCATCCCGTCGACCGACGCATCTCCTTTACCATCATCCAATCCACTTTTACCTCCCTCGCGTTCTCACCCACCACCCCTCTATTACCTTCCAGCTGTCCTGACACCTGCCCAAGAGGCTTTTCTCGCACGGCGAAAGGCAGAGGTGCGTTGCTCAGGATGCTTCTTTTTGATGGCTATCGCCCTCAAATCTTGACGCGTACTTATTTTGTTCGACAGGTTAGCGAGGCAACTGAGAAGGAATGGGCGGCTTTCCGTGAAGAACGTACTTCCAGCATCGAAGAGATCAAGCAACTCCGACGACGTGTCGCCGAAGAGGACGCTCGTCGCAAAAAGGAGCGCGAGGAATCCTCCAAAGAGGAGGGTGAGGACAAGGTGATGGCCGAAGAGTCCCAGGATTCCAAGCGTGATCCCGCACCACAACCAGATGCCGACATGGAAGTGGATGAAGAACCAAAGCTCGAACCCGAGTTCGCAGAGTCCGAACGGAAAGACGACTCGGGCGGTATGCGGGCCGACGATGAAGATGCAGTGGAGTACTGAGTGACTTGAATCCGTAGGGTATGTGCGTTTCGTATGCATTCCTTTTTGTAGTCGTCGTTACTTCCTTGACTGCTTGTCTTCACTTCAATTGACCTAAATTAAACACTTTTTTTCTCCCATCATCGTATTCGAGGATCGAGTAGCTGCGAGCAAAGGTGCAGACGATGTCGCTGTACAGTCTGAGCGACCTGTCGATTATCAGGCCTCGGACACCATTGCCTTGAAGCTTGAGGACAACCTGATTTGAGGATGTGGCAGTACATCCGTGTATTGTTCAACCTCAAAGTGTACATTGAATGCCAGATATTGGTTCAACTTCGCATCAACGAGTCAACTTGGTGGGCCCAGACTGTCGATCAGTGGCCTTGTAAACAAGGTAATATCGACGCCCTCAGTCAGACTGTAGCCCTCTAGATAACGTTCCGAGATCGTCGCTGACTTGCCATGAGCGGACTTTTACAAGTTATTAACCCCTGCTTTGACTCGCTGGGTTTTCCCCAGTGCGTACGATTACCTTTAGCAAGAGATGTTCAGATCGGCTTTATGTTTATTCATGTTTATGATGATGTGACCGATTTGGGTATCGTAGTCTGGCCCCTTTGTGTCTTGACTCTTGTGTTGCTCAACGTCTCAAGCTTTTGTATTCATACGTTGTCTAGTCGGACTAGTCCTTCCCCTATGCGTCTGAATTTACTTGTTACATATCGTGTCAGTAAATACGATTTTGATCATTGGTTGACGACTTGCCTCTTTGCCTATTTTAGACCGTTGCAGGTCACCAGCTCAGCTGTGCCGCCTGGGCCCGCCTCCGTAGCGGGAGTTGCCACGGATGCTGGCACTTTGCGTTTATATGTAATGTCCATCGCCATACTGAGTTAGCAGTAGCAGATACTGTATTTGTGCGGTCGACTCGGGACCGAATAGACGAGCGGTTGGGCCAGTGCAATCATGCCCGCCGCATCGGTTGACTTTTGCATGGAACACATGGGGTAGTCGGATATTGCTGGTGCCGGTACAAGCATAGCATTGAAGCGCGGCGAGTTTTTGTGCCGTTGCATGCAGAGTGGCGTAAAATAATAAGACCCTAGAATGATATCGTCACCGCGAAACCGGATGGATCCGGGAGAGATGAACACTGAACCTGCCCATGATGTTATGACGATGGGCATTCGTGAACACAGTGCCAATGCGATGAATGATCCAGGAATGGTGAGAATAATGATAAGGGAGTTTATTCGCCTCGGTATCGTCATCGACGCGCCGTGGCGGCGCGCTTTTGGCTAGCGAGAATTTTCCTTACCAGAGGTAGTATAGAAGATCGTTGTCGAGACATCGACAACGACGCAGGGTCAGTGTATGCGAAAGCGGCAGTGGCGCTACTAGTGAGTCGCGCGGCCATGACAAGACTAGCCCGTCCAAGGAAAAGACGGAGTAATCTAACGGCCATCCATCAGGGGAGGAGTGCGGAGCGCCATCGGTACCCAATAACGACTGCATCTTTGTTTTCCGGGGGGCCAGGCGCGACCGCTAAATTGAATTCATTGACAAGGTTGTGTGGTCGAACCAGCCGCATTGCAGAGCAAACGCGATCGCTCGGTTAGCATCACGTTTACCGGGCTAGAAGCTGGACGGGTTCAGTAAATATAGCGTGAGCAGACGGTCGGCGGTATTCTTACATGTGAACATTCTTGACCGTCGTCAAGAGAGCGTGGACCCGAACTCGACCATGTGACTAGGGAGCGAACGTGCGCAGCATTCTGCTGGGCTCCAGTATCCGGTAGGCAGCTCCTTGGGTAGGAAGAGTCGCCCCTACTCTTCCAAGGATGCGCCGTGCCGTCGCAACGCCGCAAATACAGCATGGTGAGTCCCGCCGCGCAGATAGACAAGTAGAGCGACAAAGACAAGTCTGTCGCAGAACAACTGGGGAGACACCGGGGTGGAAAGCGAAGCACCGCCCGATGGGCCGTCAAGTACACACGAGTCCAAGAAAAAGGCAGCAAGTCAGCCACATGCCCCCTGTGCTTGTATTTTGGAAATGCAAATTCGGTCTTCGCACACCAGCTGTCAGTAACCTTATTCAGCTTATTGTTCAGTTCCGGTAACCTACAGGTGCAGTAGAAGGGACTCACGGATGCATTGTGTGTCGACAGCACACGGAATGGAAGATACCGATCAGTGTTCCCCGAGCTCAGAGTGGCAGCCAACCCCAACCACACGATAACGCCACTGGTTAGAGAAAAAGGGCTAGACCCTTTAGTCGAACCATAGATCTCGCGCCGTGTTTTTTTTTTTGGCCGTATCACACGTGCTCCACACCTGTGGGGGCATCGGCGGAACCTACCTCGTATCGAGCGATCGGAAAAAAAAAAATGGTTGGCCGATAAGGTCAGGAAACCAATTCCCGAATCCACGACGCTGGATAGGGATAGAGCGACACAAGAAGAGCTTGGCGATCAGCATCAACATGCGCCTCCGAGTCGGACACGGTCTTTTTCGTCCGCACCTTGAATCTATACGATCCGTTCGAATGCTCTTGACGTGAATTACTTATCTGCATGTCGCCGCAGCTTGATTCTGGTTTCAAAAAAAGTGGTGCATGTGTGAGGAGGAAAACGCGCATCGAAGAACCTGCTAGGGTTTCCCAGAGTGATTTCATGAATGAGGCTCATGTCCGCAGCACATTTTTCTCATCGCGCGTGAATCGCATGCAAAAAACGGGTGGAGTTGACTTGACACGCCCCGTATCTCGGCATTCCATGTGAACCCTTTGCTGCTGTAGCACGATTGAATCTCAGGTGGGAAGAAAAAGAAGTACCTTACATATGGAAGACGTCAACTTCCAGCAGGTCGGCATGAAGGAGTGGGAGCATACCTGGTGGTCAGATCTTACCACACGTTTCTGTCACCGGAAAAGCAAAAACGTCTGATGCTGTGATGCCTTCTTCAGGTGTGGTTTTAGGTTTCATGTTCGAATCACGAGGCCTTTCACCACGGTGATGTGGATGCCAATACCCTGGAGTCGGTTGAGCTACAGGGCTACAATTCAAATAGTCGAAGTCTCGGCAAGTCAGTAGTATCACTCGCCGTTTCCACGCAAGTAATGCGAATATTCAATCCGCTCTTTGTCGAACTCAGAAGGGAAGGTGGCCGGAGAATTCAATCCGATATTAATAGGCGCCGGCCGAAGGCACTGCCATAGTAGCTGCCAGCAGATAATCGAGTCAGTGAGCTTCCTGCAAGGAGGAAGGTAAAAGCACACTCATGCAGAAACTTCATCAAAATTGGACTTCCTGTTCTAGTAAGATCAAGTAGAGAGACAAACGTCTATTTGTCCGAATAGAGTCCGCTTAATACACGTTAAGAGTCCACTGGCAACAGTCCTGACTCCATTTGACAACAACCTAAAGAACTTTTGCAGAACATGGCAGGTAACCAGTCATACTAACACGCGGTGGGATATCCCCTCGAGCCGTTCGTGCAAAAGAGTTATGCCCGTAATAGATCATCGTGCCCGGCGTGCTGTTGGCACAGGCAGAGATGTCGTAACTTGGCTCAGAGTGGTGCTCACACCAGTAGCAATCGTCCCGGGCGGGCAAAGTGCTGTAGGCATCGGGGAACTCACAGCGTCCCAGGCATTGGGGTAACTGCACCCTTGCACTTCGGTAGGTGCCAAACCAGTATCTGCGGGGTCATACCACCCGTTTCCGACGCTAACAGGCGGACTGGGAGTAAACGTAGGTGGAGGGAGCGTGGGTATAGCACTTGTGGACGTATACGTGGGGAGAAGTGCTTGGTTCGCACTCGGCGTCAAACCATTGATGCTTGTAGGGGGATACTGTCCGTATGCGGCTATCGAGGAGGCGGGGATGTCACCAGCGCCAGCGCCACCCGTCTGCCATGACGCGTATTGACCACTAAAGGGTTGTTGCGAGACACCAAGCGCCTCGCACGTTCCAAGGGCTTTCCGTGGATCCGTAGGAATCCATCCATTCTGCAGACCGAGTTGGTAGGACCAAAGAGGTGCTTCAACAGAATTAGTAGTGGACGAATTACCGATCTATCGACGCCCTCGTCAACAATTGTATGTTGCAGGATAATGGAAGAACATGACAAACCTTCCAAGTCCAGAAAAACCAGTTCTGAAGGGCGTCCATTGAAGCTAGAGTGAACTGCATGAGACCATCTTTCATGGTTTGGTTCCACTGAGACGCGTCCAGGAATAGTGAGCACGACGCCCCAAAGCTCGCCGTGCCGGTTGTACCCGTCAGGAAAAGTCCACACGCATTGTATCCGTCACTGAATTCGCCCGCGATGGTTACCCCAAACCCAGTCTGGCTGTGAAGGACATAAAACCATGGGACGGCCGATCGATCCACCGTACCTACCTTGCGTTCATGCTATCAGCCCATGCGTTGCAGGCAGTCTGGGGCCAAATCCCTCCTGCTTGGAGACCTGTACCAGTGGCAATTGGCTCGGTATTTGAATTACCATCGAAAGCAAAATAAGGGTGCGTGTCGAGCATAATACGATCCGATCCTTGCAGGAAACCTGCCCAACTTGCCACGCCTTGAAAACCATCATGAATAGCGATGTATGGACCGTGGCCATCACCAATGCCGGTGATATTGCGAATCATGTCGTAAGCAAGAAGGTAACTGAGGAAGGCGGTGTTCAATATCCACCCAAAAGAGTAGGAGGTGACTCTCACAAGGATGTCAGCTGGTCTTTCCCAATGGTGGCTAGAAGTGGTTCGTTAATGATACTGAAAACGGGAACGACGGGCAGCCATTCAGGCTGGGATATGAACTCGGCGATGATTCTAATATAGTTTAATGCACGTTCTGCATTGGCTAGACCCATAACTCCATCAAGAAAATTGACGCTGCCCTGCTTTCCAGAGTGATTGTAACCTTTACAAGACAGATAAGAGATTTATCCGGACTAACCCAAAGGAAATGGACTTACCATTCTGCGAGCCAGGAATTGTGTGGAAATCCAGATTAACTCTGAGGCCGTATTTTCGCGCCCATTGAAGAACACGCAGTATGTACCTGAAGAGACAGATCAGAATGTTGATCTTAATAATCACGTGAAGATACACATACGGCCAACAGACTTTCTCTAAAAAAGGTTCAAAATCCCACTTCTCGATAGCCCAGAATGGAATAGGCAAGCGAATCCAGTTCAATCCAGCTCCAGCAATTTCCGCGATGTCTTGTTCCGTCTGCACGCGCAACTGACGTGATGAATGAATTAAAAGGATACGAGCGGCTCACGATAAACGTATTATAATGGTCTTCGATTTGATTTAAGCCACCGCTGGCAGTGTCACTAGCCATAAGGGTACTCAAGGTCCACTCGTCGACAGCGGCGGGGTATTTCTGAAAGAGCGCAGGGGAAATAAATGGTTCCAGAACGAATAGTCCTCCCAAATTGACGCTGTGGACGATATTCATTCAATGGAATGCACCAGTAATACGACTGCACACACCCATAGATCTTGTCTTGACCCCAAGTCCAACTTGTATTCAACGGGGGTGTCCACGAGTTTGGTTGCGCATCATTATTAAAGGGATCCTCCGGATCGTATACCCCTGTGAAGACGTATCAGTCAATATATTCATGTTGGTCCAAGGTGATTTCAAGCATGCGAATTATCGTGGGTTCATAGCAAGGTAGTAGACAACAGATGCCCAACGGAATGATCACAACCCCCTTGGAACGTAAACATGAGACTCACAGAAGCCACCAAAATTATTGATATATGTGAATGTTGTGCCGTCAGAGGTTGTGACTATTGAACCATTCCCACCCGTCGTTTGACTATTCCCGGAACCTCCGGAGCCGGATGAGTGAGGTTTGAGGACGAGGAAGTAGACCGGAAGGACGACTGCCGCAGCTACAATAACCAAAGCAACAAAGGCGATCACCCAGAAGATAGGACGAGTAACGACCGAACGCCTACGGGGAGACGTGGGCCATTCGGGATTCGGATGTCTGGGACTGGCATAAGCTTCGTCGAGCTGCTTCTCGTGTTGAGCAAGGAGAGGTGAAGAATTGCCCAGGGAGTGGAAATTGATCGATCCACGGGAAACATCACTAGCGAACTCGGTCTGTTCAAAGTATGAGGCCCTGGGGCGCTCCAAGAGCTGAGAGGCATCTTGTGACGGGATTAGCCCGATCCCAGTTGACTCTGCCTGGCTGTCTGGTCTTGAGGAGGTATGCAGCGAAGACACCATCGAGTTCAAGCAGCGAGGCTCAGCAGCATGGAAAGGGAGGGTGGGATTAAAAGTAACACATGGACTTCAGCGCCTCGTCTGGACGGACTAATCCATCCGTCCCCTGACACGTGAGCCAACCAGTGGCTACCACATCATATGATTCTGTCGGCTGACTGCCTTGATGGCGTTCTTTTGGGTCTCAGTTGTAGGAATTTGCCCCACTAGCTGACGGAGTTGCCAGTTGTTGCAGACGTGTCAAATTTGACAAGTGCGGTGTTGTCTCGGCAACACGGAACTCTTGCAAGCTCTTAGGGGGCATTCAAGTCGAGTCAATAACAGCGAGAGCCCCTTTGTTCTCTTGTTCCCATGCTTACCGCTGTCATCATGCATCAGTGATAAATCAAAGGTCCGATGCCCTCGTCTGACTAAGTTGTAGCTTCCATCTGATAGCACTCGCCAAGGCTTCTCTTCCGCTTTCTTGTGTGTAGTCTATTCTATTATGCAACACGCATATATGTATGCAGTTTGAGAACGCCCAACCGCAACTGCCTTGTTCCAGTCGATTTTCGTTTGGAGGCCGCACATGCCCACGAGTTCTAGTTAGGTCCGGCTAATTCGATGCCGACGGCAAATACCTTGCTTGACATTTGTTTGTATTTGCTCTTAAAAGGAAGTAATTTCCCGAGAAACTTTGTCAAACTATTTTTGGGACGTAGGGCACAGGTTTCCGCGTATGTGCGGACGACGACGGCCTTGCCGGTGCAATTTCGTACCGTCTGGCGATCATAAAATAATCTTGAGCGTGCATTGTGCAAGGTTAACTTGTGTCTTCATTTTCACAACCAATGAACAGTGGATGGTCTCAGCAAGTGAAACGGATACACACATCAAGGCTGTGTCCATCCCATAGTATGCACTCACCAGACTTGGCAACGATATCGATCACGACACAGCAAACAGGAAGGTGGCGATGAACTTGAAAGTAGTTGATAACTTCCGGGGCGCTTCTGCAGAGCTGGAGATAATTCTATATTACTACACTATGTCACATATGGCATGGGCTAAGCACCCCCAGAAACTAGATGCAAAAGTCGCTTCAAGTGCTATACTACTAGTAGTAGAGCCTGCGCCATAGTCGATGGGCACGTCGATCGATACGGGGGAGTCTGTTCATGATATAGGGTTTGCACACAAAGCCCGGTGCTTAGACCAATGTCACGGTCGTGGTCCTAATTTCCGTTGGCTCAGGTACGCTGGGGCGCCGCAGATTCGCGGGACTCTAGTCATCACCTGCTTGTCAACATCTCGATGAAGGGGTTGATCAACGAGCTGCAGTACTTGTTCACGCCGCCAACACGCGGAGGCCGGGGTGATCCACTGACACGTGCGTTTTTTTCTCATAGCATTAAACCAAAGGCGTTGCATCCGAGGAAATGTGGAACTTTATATTCCACGAGATGATTTTTTTCCATGTCGACTGAATTGCGAGGGAGACGTGAAGTTCCTCAACAGGTTTTATGCATACATATGTGGTAACAGCGGACGTCTTGACCTGAGCAGTCGACATAAGTACTTCGATTGTTCGCAGCGACGTAACAGAACCAAGAACGCGGTGGCATTATCGGGTATGGACGATGCAGAGCCGGAACTTGAACGTTCGTGCAGCAACATGAAATTCCTGCAATTACGCGAGGGGGCGTGTCAGGTCCAGGGATTTTCCGAGTCCGGGGTATCACCAGCGCCGGAAGCAAAGTAAACAATCTCAGATCCAAATTGGATCTCTGATCGACTCCTCCTACTCGTACATTCAATGAGGTATGTGAGTCGGCGATCTCCCTCTTCAAATTACGGGTCGTGCTAGTTTATCCCTGCTTGCGATGCTCACTCAGTTCAGTGTGCAGTGCCAAGGGGTCTCCAATTTAACCCGGCACCGCACGTCCAAAATGGGCGTAGCGCCGCCTTCCTTGCTTGTCGAGGCTGTCATGATGCGGCCAACTGGATCAGTGACATACACTTACGCTCCAGTTTTAGCAACAAATTGTAAACCACTCTGTCATACCCCCCGGCTGATTGGGCTAGTCCTTTGCCGTACCCATCCTCTACCTATATAGATCACCGCCATCTTATCTCGTACCATGTCGAGCCATCAAAATGTACCTCCTCGCAGTCGGCCTGACAAGTCATACAACTGGTGCCCTGGTGGAGCATCATTCTCCGCCGTCACCCCCCAAGGACTCTCCACCAGTCTCCCTTGAAACATGCACTCCGCACGACTCGGATCCCTCATGTAGTTACAGCGTGGACGACATATTGCAAATCATCCTCAACAGTCGGAAGAGCTGGAAGACCTTAAAGGGTCAATCGGAAGCAGTATGGCCACCCTACCTCGAAGCGACCATGCTCAAGGGTTCGTTCATTATATCATGTTTATATGATACACGATTCTCACGTCTTTCATTATCTGACGTGCAGGTCTCCAAGAATATGAACCTGATGACTCGCGGGAAACACGAATGCTAGGCCGCTACCCAAGGCGCAATCG
Organism: Boletus hoseneyae; assembly: GCA_038093175.1. NCBI lineage: Eukaryota > Fungi > Basidiomycota > Agaricomycetes > Boletales > Boletaceae > Boletus > Boletus hoseneyae. The sequence goes on from JBBPRT010000220.1 coordinate 15,811, forward strand.
TTTCATATCCGACTATATCCATAGTGCCACAGGAAAATACAGATCAGCCAAGCAAGTGGGCAGTCGCCTCCAACAGCTCAGAGATACCGCCGAGGGCCGCAAATGTAAGTGCCACCTCGTTGTCGCGGTCCGTATGCGGAGAACACTTTTAAATTTTGTTGTGTTTGTTTGGCTCTCCAGTGATCGAAGTATTGACGCGTTGTTATCGTACGCGGATGGACACCGGCACCTGCAATGCACGGATACCCGTACGCCAAGCAGCCCCACTGGATTCTTCTAGCCCCCCATTTTCCACTATATCATGGGGCAGCCCTTCCTCTTCTCCAGTTACCCAAACCAACCCAGACATGTCTCGCATCCCTCCACCACAATCTCGCCAACCTACCGAACCCCGCATTCCCGTCTACATTGACATCCTTCCGCAACAATCACCTTGGTCGCCGTCGTCTGACTCGCCGATGAACCAAGGTCCTTTTCCATATGCCCCCGCTCTATCCACGTCCAATTCCGACCGCCGCGCTTCGGATGCACGGCCTATCTGTAATATCGATCCCACCGTCACCTTTGTGTCCCCCTCTCTCGTCAATGGCAAGTCCTCCTATATTGTTCTTCTGGACGGTGCGCCCGTCCACTCAGAGGACACAGCGCTCGAATATGCCGGACCCTACTTGTCCGCTCAGAC
>JBBPRT010000221.1:0-16466 GCA_038093175.1 Boletus hoseneyae
GCTGGTCGGTTGACGTCCTGCGTAATAAGGATATTTCCCCCGATGGTATTGCGTCTCGTTGGCAGCTGTGAGAATGCGTGGGCCAACATAAGTCCATGCTCCGTTGTTAAGTGGCTCCTCCTAAAACCCCCGTTGTCACAACTTAGAAAGATGAGCAACAGTAGAAATTTACCTGGCACCATAGAATGTCAGCATTCGGGTATTTGTCCAAGTGCGGTGTGATCTAAAAGGCGTCAGTTGACACGGGACAATCCTACAAAAGTAATCTTACAAGGTCGTAAGGGAAGGGAGACAATTGTTCTAGGCGACTTATGGCAACATCTGTGATGCCTTTCTCTTCACGCTCATGTAGGAGAGTATGGTACACCTGGCCTACAGCTCGAGTCAGGGTGCGGGTCTTACAAAACTGCGTGAAATTTACCTGTGCAAAGGATGTGTCGACGAATCTGTTCGGCAGGTACCAAGTTCTCTGGATGAGGCTCGGGCAGATATCGCTGGAAGTGTGTGTCTCCAACCATCTCTGATAGCTCTGAGCGGGCTCGGGGATGACGCAACAAGGATTTCGAGAAGAAAATGATCAACTGGTTATGTCATGAGCGCGGAGAAATTGAAAGGAGGCAGGGCATACCGGTTTCCGGAAATCACGATGTATTTGCCGGCGAAGGACATGGAACTGCTCTTATGTTAGTATCGTTGTCATCTAAATGTGCGGGTGCAACCTACGTAGTTGGCTGGCGTACTTGTGAACGTGTCAGAGGTCGAAGCTTACGTATAAAATCAAGACTCACGTCGGGTACACGACCTGCATGTTGCAGTCTTGATGCTGCCTTTCTATCTTCTTGGGCGTGGGGAAGATGTGGGGATGATCATCGCAAAGTTGTAGGAAGCGTTCGATTCTCCCACTCGAATGTTCCGGCCCCTGACCATCATAGCCATGAGGCAGACTCATCACCAATCCACTCCGCTGTAGCCATTTCCGTTCTCCGGCTGCAATGAACTGGTCGATGATACATTGCGCATTGTTCGCGAAGTCACCAAATTGAGCCTCCCAGATAGTGAGGAAGTCGGGGGAGACAAGTGAATAGCCCAGCTCGAAACCAAGGGTACCGTATTCGGAGAGAGATGAGTTGCAAACGACGAACCCTGCTTGATTCGAACCTAGATTGTTCAGTGGGACGTATTGCTGTTCGTTGGCTTGATCGTGTAGAACGGCGTGGCGTTGCGAGAAGGTACCTCTCTCAACATCCTGACCCGATACACGAACGTGGACCCTCTCGAGAGCAAGAGAACCAAATGCTAGAGCTTCAGCGGTTGACCAGTCGATATTGGAACCCTCTTCGACGGTCTTTCCTCGCTGGGTAAGAATCCGTGCAAGGTTGCGGTGGGGGTTAAAGCCAGTTGGCCAATGCGAAATAACTTTCCCAACCCGCTGAAGAGTTTCCTCATCAGAACCGGTAGCACGAGTTGGAAGTGTTTTCTCTGCTAGCTCGCGGGGAGATGGGAAGCCAGGCCAGGACGCTGAGAGCCATTCCTTGCTTGTAGGAACGTAATCCTTGGCAGCTGCGGAGGCCTTCTCCAGCATCCCCCATACCCACTTCTTGTGCTCTTCGATGTCCTTCTCCGTAAAGGTACCGCGTCCGACTAGGAATTTCGAGTATTGAGTCAACGTTGTGGGCTGCTTTTCGATAGCTTGGTACATCCGAGGTTGTGTAAAACCAGGCTGGTCTGTTTCATTGTGACCGTACCGCCGGTAGCATACAATGTCTATAACGACGTCGCGTTTGTACTTGGCACGATAGTCCGCAGCGAGCTGACAAACGAAATTCACGGCTTCAACATTGTCACCATTGACATGGAAGATTGGTGCGTCGATAGACTTGGCAATATCAGATGGGTAGGGCGTTGAGCGAGCGAACCGCGGGTCGGTGGTGAATCCGATTTGATTGTTGACGATAAGGTGAATGGTACCACCGGTTCCATAGTTAGGCAGATTGTGGAAGCCCATGGTCTCGTACACAATACCTTGTCCTGCGAATGCGGCGTCTCCGTGAAGAAGGACCGCCATCGCGGTATTATGGGTAGTATGGTCTCCTTCCAAATTCTGAATAGCAAACGTTTTGCCAAGGACGACCGGATCTTCGGCTTCTAGGTGCGATGGATTGGCAACCAGCGAGAGGGAGACCTTCTTTCCAGATGGAGTAGGACGAACATAATTGGCACCCAAGTGATACTTGACATCACCAGCTGGCGAATCATCAGTCCCCACGCCAGAAAACTCGTTCAGAATGGCTTCTATAGGCTTGCGGATAACATTTGCCAACACGTTAAGACGCCCACGGTGTGGCATGCCAATTGTAACATGTTTCACACCCTGGTCAACCGAACGGTCAATGAGAGCCTTCATCCCGGGAATGAGCGCTTCGCATCCTTCTAATCCGAACCTCTTCTCGTTGGGGTATTTGCTAGCAACGAATTTTTCGAAGGACTCTGACCAGATGAGGCGGTCAAGAATCATACGCTTCTCTTCTAGTGTATAGTTCCAGGGCTTGGGGATCTCGATTCTATCTCTCATCCAATCGCATTGTTCCTTGTCGGGGATGTGAACGTATTGGATACCGACAGCACCACCTGGGAAATATTTAGAGTGCGTCAACGGGATAGCCCGGAAACGTACAATAAATGCGCCTCAACGTCTTTATGATATCACGAAGTGACATCGACTTCCTATCTTCCGTAGCAAAGTGGGGAAGGATGCCAGGTCCGAGAGCTATTTGTTTGTCCAGATCACGCTCCGTGAAACCGTAGTGGCTGAGCTCAAGTTCCGGGGGCTGAACATTCGCGAGATCGGTATCAAGAATACCGAGGGGGTCTAATTCGGCGACGTGGTGTCCTCGGACTTGGTATGCGCGGACCAAGAGTTGAACCTAGACCTGGATTAGCGAAGAAACGATACAAAGAATGCAAACTTTACCTTTAGATGGTCGTCTAACTCCGCGCCTCCTACCGCGTGGAGGGCCGGGGCCCCGTCTGCAGGTGGCGCGATCAAGCCCGGGGGAGGTTGAAATGCTTTGGCACTGGGCAGCCCGTGCTCCATACCCGAGAAATAGGCGGCCCACGAAGCATGGACCGACTGGGGATCCTGCCTCCAGTGTCTATACATCTCTTCAGCATAATAAGCGTTCGTGCCGTTTGCGAACGGGTCATTCGGTGAAGGTGGCGCTGCTGGAGTTGCCAACGTGCGTTGAACCACTACAGAAGGCACACGTCGAGCACTGGCGCGCAGAACGTACGGGAACCGCCTAATCGCTTGCCGCGAAAGCATTGCGGGGGGAAGAACAGTGAGACGTAATAGCGAAGAAAAAGATGATGAAAGTAAGGATGAGACAAGTCGGAACAGTACACGGGTGTGCTCGTGGTATTATGTAATGCAACCCCGAAACCTTTGCTTACGTTTTCGTAACATAGGGCCGCCGAGGAGGAACTTGGCGGGACGGCTCCCACTGTGACAGAGGGCACCGAATGTGAACGCTTCAGTCCCTGTATTGCTTGACAATGATTCTCACCCATCCCGTACGTAACACGCTACTTGAGGCCCGTCGCACTCTGCTTCCGCTCTCGGTAGAACTGGCTGAGGTGCTTCATGGTCTGTCCAAAATTGTCACACACAGCAGTACCATCCCGGATCCACCCAGGCAACTTGTTCTGAATGCCTGTTGAACTATAACGCCGATCTACAAGAATGAGAGATGCCCAGTCCACACGGTGACGGATGGCTCGGCCTACCAGTTTGTCAGTGTTATTGGCGCGTGGAAAACCCCAAATCGTCTCACCGATACTCTGATTAACCGCGCTCATGCACATGTTCTCATAGAGCTCGGAAGCAGCATCTTTTGCCCCTTCAGGCTTCTGGATGCCATGTCTCTTTTCGACTTCATTTGCGTATCGCAGCCGCTCTTGCAATTCCGGTGAATTTTTATTTGCAAAAGGAAGACCGACAACGACAACGGCTCGAGCAAGCTCGTCAGAAAAGTTCAGACCCTCCGAGAGCTTCCCGCCAACCACCGCAAACAGTATGGCACCCGTCCTCTTGTCAGACATATCAGTCGACTGACAGATGGTGAGTAAACGGTACCTCAAGATATGTTGGTGAAACAAACCAGCGTTCTCACCGCATCCGCATACTCTCCCAATATCGACTCGACCCCGCTACTGGCTTGTGGTTCCAAGAATACCTTCAACAGAATTAATCACATGGTGTTCAATTGAGACAAACAATGCTTACCATCTTCTTCGCTCCAAACTTGACCATGTGTTGCGTCGTGTTCCAAGCTTTCTGGGCAATGTTCAAAGACGAGTACGATGGGAAGAACACAACCATCCCTCCGGGAACCACGCTGCAAAGATTCAGGATAAGTTGTCCCAGTTCATTGAGCAAGCGTTGGTCGGTCTGTTGGGCATATTTGAACTCCAAGAGGCATCCTGTCGGACCCTTCGTAACACACAATGTTTGAACATGTGATCGCGGAACGATGTGACCACAGGAAAAGGTTGACAGCCGGTCGGAGGGCAACCAGGGGAATAGTTGTCCAATCACATCTGACATCTTTCGTTTTGTCAGCTCACATGACACAGGGACCGCGGATCATAATAACCGGAGACATAGTTCCACCTGCTAATACGACCGACCGCGCGCTGTCAACCACCTCGCGGAACGATGTCGAAGGATTGAGAAGTTGATACTTTATCTCCAGCTCCTCTGGATGCAGTGTGCTGTCACCTACAAGAGAGAGGATGATACGCCCATCTAGCGATCTGATATTGGGTGGCTGCCTCCAGAATAACAGAAGGCTTGAATTCACCTTCTCTGGCACCGACAAGGCCAACCATGAGTGCTTCGACCGCATGAAGTGGAGGAGTACCTCGGTTTGCTCGTTTCTTGGACATGGAGTCTGGCGTACAGTTAGAGAGAGAGAAAAGGATGGGAAAGCGGCAGTAATCTACCTCGATCCTCTTGACTTGACACCGCTTCGGCATAACCGGATATCTTTCTCGCAATCTGCGTGGTCGTTAGGAGGATGGCTCGAGTCGGAGTGATGGAACATACTTTACTCCTCTTCAGGTATGCCTCGATTTCAAGTAAATTGATTCCCACTGCCTTCCTCCCTAGCTTTTCCATAAAGTTTGAAATCGTGAAAACCTCGGTTCTCGCATCAGTAGTCGAACCGGATTTCGTCTTGGCCGCTCTCCAATCCTCCATGACCTTTTGAATGGCTACCATGTAGTCGATGAGACGCTTGAGGTGAAGACCATGCAGTGGGGAAAGACGTGTCCTGAATTTTTCATAATACATCTTGACCTGATTGAGCGAGGTCGACAATATATAAGACGTCACACGGACACTCGATAACGAAAGCAAAGTAGGGATCAAGTCTAATGAGTGAATTTAAGAACCGATTGCAGAGGGATGGCACTCACTATGAGCCTCATCGATTATCACAACCTGATTCGAGAGGTCTATGCCTAGAACCTCTCGTGCGGTCTTCTGTAATAGAAGATTGTATGGCAACGTCACGAGCTAGGGTGCACGATCAATGGCGCTGGAATAAAAAAGGTATTGAACACCGAATAACGAACCTCTGCTTGAGGGATTGCCCCACGAGAGCCATAATATGGGCATGTCTGAGCACTCCTACCAGCAATGGCGAGATCTTCGATATCTTTTGGAGATGCCTGTAGAGCAAATGTGAATGCCACTGAAAACTTGAGTTCCGAACTGACCAGAATTTGGTCCCGGAGGTCAAGTAAACGTGTTTGGTCCCCTGGGAGTGGGAGATATGGACACCGTCTTTCCTTGAGGCCTACATTTATCATCAGATGATTCGATGAACATCGAATAGATGCACTAACCCTCTTGCAATTCTCGGCATTTTTCATCCAAGTCCCCCGGCTTCGACATAACATCCTCATTAATGCAAAGCTGTTTACGTGAACCAAGAGACACAGTTCGCCACTGCCGTCGATCCGCGTCAATACAATCTTCTTCATCTACCTCTACGCTTCGCTTCTTCTTCTGACCAGACGAAGGCGGAATAGAGCAGGGCCCGCTACCACCGCCATGAGAAGTGTGAGTATATGAGACATGCTTAAACTTCATCTTTTGCAGTTCAGGAATAACTTGTGTCAGCTGAGAATGGGTCCGCGAGGCATAGTAAATTTTGGTACACGTTGGTTCCTCAGCATTGACCCGTTCATGGCAACGGATGAGACACAACCATCAAGGCACCGAAGTGTGAATAAACCTTACTGGAACTTTGCGTCGCTTGCTGAGAATTCTGTCCTTTGCGCGCACGTTCCCTTTCATCAGTGAGCCAAGTCAAACTTGAGCAGAGGAGACTCAGCGTTTTACCCTGCAGCGAGGGTCAGTAATTCGAGGTGGCCCATCGCTTCATTTAACGCGCACCGTGCCCGTGGGGCTCTCAACGATCGTGACGTGTCTTCGTTCTATCGATGAATAAACATGTTTCATAACGTCTGTCTGTATAGAATAAGGTGGATCATATGGAAAGGCAGAAAATTGCTCGGGCGTGGGCAGCACGAGATGATCTTCAAGTTGGTGGTTCATACAGATCAGCGACAGGAGCTTACGTACGCAGACCCTTCACTGTTCATTGAAGTTCAGCACATCCGACAGCAACCCGTCGCGAATATTAATCACTGGGGCATCTTTGATAAGTACTTGTTCAAGGTCGGTGACTGACGCTGAAGCGCTGACTGCTGAGACGTTTTAGGCATTTAAGTTCATTGGAGCGTGATTATCAAATTGACGCTTCAAATCTCCACCGGTGCGCTGAAACAACTTGAAGTACGCACATAAAGAGTTTGACCGAATGACATTGACTTGAAGCAGGCGTATGGTATGCACTGTTACCTATGCAGACAACGATGCAGAGACGCTCTTCGACGCTCACCGCAGCGGCCCCCCCATCATTGCAATCTTTTTCAAGTAGTGTCTACTCGGATTCGCGCTTTCATGGGTACCAGGGACCGAGTAGGAACGTACGGCTATCTCGTGTGACCACCAACGGGGGCGGTACAGTGGCCAAAAGTGAAGATGGTGCGAGATGTGTGGTCGCAGGAAGGGAATGTTTGTCCAAACACATTTTCCTGATTCGTTTCCTGACGGCATGATGTCAATACAGCCTTGCGCATCCTTCGCTTGTCAGATCCAGAAGATATGTCCACCTCAGAGCAAAAGTCTGCCGTTGGGCGCAGTGGGAATCGCATTGACCTGTCTAAGAACCTCTGGGATGGGTGTGGGCTCAAAATTGAAAGTGCAAGCACCGACGTTGCGTGGTGTAGCGGCAGTTCGTGTTCTCGTGCAATGTGCCCTTTCGGAGGACTGAGATCGCCAGCAGATTACAACAAGAAGATATTGACGAGCGCCAGGAACGGCGATCTCATCATGTGGGACTTGGAAAAGGCTGGTAACACGAAGTACGGTAAGTGTCTGCAACCGTCTGCTTTCATAACTAATGCACCACTAGAAAGAAAGACAAAGAATCACATTCGCTCTATCCACAAGCTGTCCTGCTCGTCCATAGTCCCATACTATTGCATCACAGGCTCTGCGGATGGTGACATGCGTATCTGGGTACGTTTATTTTTCTTTGTTTTTGTGCTGTGCCGATGATGCGTAGGATTTGCGGGATATGTCGCGTTCAGTGATGAAGATTCATCACCCGACTTGTGTTCGGTCCCTTGTCTTCTCGCCCACCCTCTCCCATCCTTTGCAAGCCGTTGTCGGTCTTGACAATGGTTCCATATACCGCTGGGACTTGCAAATGGGGCAACGCGGTCAGCTGGATCGTGTGCCCCTAGCGCATACAGGGCCTATACTAGCATTGGATTGGTGCAGTACTTGGGTCACGAACAAGGGTGCGGATAACGTCCCTACGCAGTTGGAGCAGAGTTGGATAGTCAGCGGTGGCCTCGATCACGCTGTCAAGGTATGTCGCATTTATATCTTGCTTGGATCTTGTATAACCGTACAAAAAGGTTTGGGATCTCCCAGGGTCAAGCACTGCATTGCACATCGGGAACAAACCGACATATGTGCTACATCCTTCATATCCAGTCAGGCGTGTTCTTTGGCGGCCTGAATGTCCTTGTGAAGTGGCATTGGTTTCGAACGCCGAATTCAGTAGTGGGAGTGGCGCCGAGCTCTTGACGAGCCCCCGGATGCAAAACTCGACGCCGAGTTTTCTTGCTGCGGCCGCTCCAGTATCGGAATCGAAAGATGGAGAAAATAAAACTGGCTTGGCAGGCGACACAGTCGAGATTTGGGACGTACGTCGCGGATGGCTCGCCAAGTGGACCGTCGAGACGAGCGTTTTCGATGGTGGGGTTACTGGTATGTGATCATTCATGCCTTGCATTTGCATCGGTTTGATCAGCAAGAATTGGTGTATATAGATGCCGTCTTCCGCGATTCTCATTCACTTTTGGTTCAGCATGCGTCTGGGACGTTTGCACAGGTCGATCTGAGACACTCACATCGACCCATAGACGCAATACCGAGGGTTGCCCTGTCTTGGAATGCCGTCTATGGTGCAGAAGGGGCCCTCGCGTTCGTTGCAGACAAAAGAGGCAAGTGGGAAGTACCATATGACGATGTGTGAGTTCGCTTTGTTCTCTTTCCGTGCGCTAGTCATGGTTCCTCTTGGATAGTCACCCAGATTGGCGCTCGTTACTCGTTGACCGAAAGATGAGATTGAAGGCGCTGGGAGATAAGAGCCGTGTTCCTTGTCTACAGAACATGGGGATGTATGTCCGCGTACCCCCATCCACAAGCACTGGGCCGGAGGTATTCATCAGACTCGCCAAGGGTTATATTGTACCCGAGAAGCCAACAAAGAAAAAAGAAGTATGTGCTTTGAACGCGGAGGTGAGTACACGTATCTCACTCGCACATGCTGAAGAGCTTATATCTTGTCTTTCGTAGGTTGCTATACAAGCTGGGAACATATACGCCGCCCAAGCATGGATCCTGCTGGGATCACTTTTAACGGATATCGTCCCAGAATCTGTCACCGCTTCGTTCCCAGGCCAGATCAGGGCGGACTCACTGTATTCGCTCGTTCACTCAGCCTCAGCGCCGGGTGCTCTCCCTTCTAATGAAGGCGCAGTGCACAGTCCAGTCTCCAAGTCGGTTTCATACCGTGCCCTGTCCGCCGATGCTGCCGTCCAGTCTGTTCCATCCCCCCTCCACTCACCAACTCAATCGCGTCTCGGTCACCATCACCATCACGCACAGACACCACGTTCTGCATCGAACGAAGACCGCAAACATCGTCCTGAGGCGCAGCCACCCCCGCCCACCAAGCCGCCCCCCAATTCGCGTAATCTGACGCCAGCGTCCTCGGCGTCGTCATCACCACGTCATGTCCCTGTGTCCCTTCCCCCAACGCCAGCCCTCCCACCGACGACGACGATGACGCCGACGACGGTCGTGCACAGACGGCCCTCCATACTCGTCTCGACTGCTTCGCTGGTGCATACACACGTCCGCCGACCCTCCGTCTATAGTCGCGTGACGACTACACATAGCGAGAGCCCGAGCGCTACCAGCGTGAGCGACAAGAGCCTTCGACACGTTGGCGAAGGTGCGCTCGACGATTCGGATTCGTCGGACGGCGTGGCGAGCGAGAGCATCGCGGACAGCCATACGAGCGAGGTGGATCGCATCGAGTTGGCGCATGGGCCGCCGAAGCCGAACTTGAAGAAGATGCGGAGTTTCAGCGTTGGGCGGGTGGGACCTGTGCATCCGAGTCCGTTGTCACGACTCGCTGGGCAACAGCAGTGGTCGGAGGAGGAAGAGGAGGGGTCGGGGTCGAGGTCGAGGTCGAGGGTGGGTTTGAGCAGGCTCCGCGTCGAAGACGACGAGGCGAGTCCTTCCCCGGTGTCGACCGACTCGGACGGCGAGCCGAGCGACAATTCGGAGGGGAATGACCAACGTCGTATAGTAACAACAAAATCGCGGTCAATGACGCGGTCGAGATCGAGGAAGAGTTCGAATGCGAACGTGAGGCGGTTGAAGAGCCGGAGCCGGAGTTCGACGGTGGCGTCACTCGCTGCACCTTTGTTGTCGCCTGCACGATCGTCGTCGAGTGTGCCACCGATGGGTTCGCCAAAGCATTTCCATGGGGGGATGCTAAGGACGGGGAGTCAGAGCAGTATTGAGACGGTCATTGCGGCGTCGATTCGGGAACAGGAGAACGAGGTGGTGCCGGAGGACCCGGGGAAGCATATTCCGGGAGACAAGGAGCCAGCGAGTTGGGCGGAGATGAGTCATCCACGAAAAGTCGCTGTTGTGGAAGAAGAATGTCAACTACGGGAGGTGGGTTGGCGCGCGCTGCGAGAGGCTCTGGAGGAGTATGCGGATGAGGTGTGTCATTCGCTGTGTCAGAGAAAGTGACAGTGTATTGAAGAGCTACGACGATCAGGGTGATGTCCAGATGTGCGCGATGCTCGCGCTCGTGGCTCCTGAAGAGCTCAAGTTGGAACTCGGTCGGACGATCCAGTTTGTGGAGGCTTATACCGGTGCGTGGGTGATGGCAAGTCGTTGGATAAAAACGTCTCAGATGTCGCGCCAGACATGTTGGTGCGATATCGGCTTCACACTTGTGCAGCATACCTACGCAAGTATTCCCGAGTAGAAGAAGTGCAAAAAAGGACAAGGGTGTGTTCTTTTAACCACAACAGAAAAATGATCTTATCTTACAGCTATCGAATAGATGGAGACAGTCATTTACACCGCATGCCGAAAGTGCCGAAAGCCTGTGGTTGCCGTTCGTTCGAGGAACTCGTTTATGAAAGCGACGCATGCGGTATGTGCCACGTGCAAGGGGGCGGTGGTGAGATGTTCGATATGGTGCGTGGTTCGATTTATGTAGGCAAGTGTGCTGACTTGCGTGGTGGGTCCGACAAAAAAGTCACCTTCCAGTCCGCACCCTCCTCTTTCAATGTTCTGTGTGTTCGCACGGGGGTCATCAAGATTGTTACAGACGATTCTATATGGAACGTCCAATGGTTGAGCTTCCGGTACCTCTGATCACACGAGGGAGACAACTGCAGAGAGATCAAGATGGTGAAAACGAGGGAGAGGAAGCACGGGGCGTGAGTGAGAGTGTGGGGGAGAGGGGTATGGCGGGACATCCGTGTGCGGCTGGGTGTGGACATTTCTGTTGGGCTGCTGTTGCTCAAAGGAGTGACGATCGCCAAGAGTAGTCTTCTCTGACCAAGAAACATATCTCACATAGATCAGCACAAGGGAGTTGCAAGGATATGCTTTATTCTGGATATGTGGGCTAGCTAGTATGTCAAGGCTAGCGAAATTAGCGCTTGCAAAGAATGATTCCTTCCGGGTAATTGAAGAAGTGAACGTTGATGTAGCGGGGAATACGTTGGTAAATTCCGAAGGATCTACTAGCACACCGAGGGCCTTCTTCCCAACATGCGTCGTCCTTTGAGTCACTGCGTAAACGAAATTCATCAGTAAATGTGAACGACAACTACATAAAAAATTGTCCCATGATATAGTGTATCGCTAGATTCCTTATAGCCAGGCTTGGTAATAGGGAGTAGTATTAGGTGATCCCGGCGCGACACAGTTCATGCCATATTATACTATCTGTTCAAGCACAAGCTCAAGTTCATGAAACTCATATCTACTTTCCATCCGCCCTCATCTGTTCTTGATTCTCTGAAATGCACGTTGGCGGACGAAAATGGATCCGAGTTCCTTGTAGTGGCTAAACTGAACAGGGTTGATGTCTACTCTCTGCAGCCGGAAGGTCTTTGCCATGAACAAGGAGTCGAGATATGGGGAAGGATACGAGCAATCAGATCGGTTCCCATTGTGGTATTTTTCATATTCATCGTGATATCTGTGCTGTCAACGATGGTTTGCTTAATTAACAGCACACCACGAGAATAAGGTTGTTGGTCCTCACGGATCACCCAGACCCTGAGCTCGTGTTCTTGCTATTCACGGTCTCCAAATCTGGTGAGAAAGACCTCCGGGCAACCACGCATCTCGCTCTATCCGAGAGAAGCGCACGACCAGCAGAATTTTGCCATGACGTCCTCGTGGACCCATCCGGGACCATAGCCGTTGTAAGTGTTTATACGGGGAAACTCAAGATCATTACCTTGACGGAGGAGGGTGGTTATGCGAGAGATTTCGACGCATCGTCAGCATGCAATTTCGTTGTCTGACATGTACAACCTGGCTAACTGTATTCGTGTCAGAATCCTGGAGCTGAACCTTCTCAGTCTCACATTCATTCCTAAGTCGGCTGAATCGTACACACTAGCTATGCTACACTTTGATTTTCAACAACGCCTCCAGCTTCTCGCGCGTGATATCGAAGTCGATGACACTCAACTTTCCCCAACACCATCGCCGCTACTCCCTCCCTTGTCCCTTCCCGGAAAATGGTTTTCTATCGAAGAACAAACGCCGCGCTTGATATTCGTTCCTTCTATTGATGGCAGCGACAACGAATGCGAAGGTGGAATTTTGATCGTTGGTGGGCGGAAGATTCTTCTCTACGATTTAGCTTCTAGTGATGTCCTGGAACAAAACATCCGCAAGAGCCGCCGCATGGAGAAGAAGAAGAAGAGCAGAAATGCAGAAGAGGCAGCAAATACGAAACAGAAAGAAAAGGAATTGGAATGGAGGAAAAAGAAAGCACGCGCGGTGATTACCTGGCCGTGGTCTGAAGTCACTGCGTGAGTTCTACTTCTATATGGTTAAATTCACAAGAATAGAAAATCACATCCTTTGGTTGTGCTAGCTTCTGCTCGCTGACCGAAGAAAAGGATACGTTCTTGATAGGGGACAAATACGGTAGACATGCAATCTTATACGTTGATAGAGCCGGTGGAGCAGTTTTGACGCTTGTTGCTTTGGGAGAGGTATGTGACGTATCCCGGTTTCTTCACTCGATTAATCCACGAACTCCTTCAGGCGTCCTCTCCAATGACCTTAACGTACCTAACCAATCGAGTGGTGTATCTCGGATCCCATTTTGGCGACTCGCAGCTGCTGCAGATTATCTCCACCCCCATTCCCAGCTCAGACCAGCAGACATTACCCATACCTATGGCCAAGATCAAGATTGACGAAACTGAGGGGATTATTGTCAATGGCACTAGTAGCTACCTTGTCGAACTAGAGAGTTTTAACAACCTGGCACCGATTGTCGATGGGATCCTTGTTGACACAGATGATAGTGGTCAGGTGGGTGTCGTCCTGCGATCGGGGGAATTATTAATACTTTTCACAGAATGAAATCGTTACTTGCTCCGGGGGACGGAATACAGGTTCGCTGAAGGTTGTCAAGAGCGGGGTTGACTTTCGCGAGGCGGCTATCGTGCACGGTATATCCAATGTCGACCGCATTTGGTCGCTGCGCGAAAGATACGAGAATCAGTGAGTATACGTTGACATCGAAACGCATTGATGTTGAACATTTGTGCAAGAACGACTACACATATTGTAGTGTCAACCCTCCAAGAAACATACGTGCTTCGTTTCGAGGACGATAAAGGGGCTATGGTCTCTAGCGTTGGAGGTTCCGATAGGAGCTTTCTGTCATCCCGGACGTTGGCGGTTTCCAATATCCGACGGCGGATCCCAGGGGATGGGTCAACCCCATCGTCCTACGATGATTCCTCTCTGGTCGTACAGGTCGTCCCTGAAGGCATACTCCTTCTGCACTACGATTCCAACTTGCGAGAGTACACTCGAATAGGCGATCTCTGGACGCTGGATAAATTTTCCGACCTCGCGAACTGGACTAATAGGAAAATCGTGGCTGCCGATATCAACGCGAGTCAAGTCCTCATCGCCCTTAATCACGGTAGCTTGGTTTTACTCATCCTTGAAGGCGATCGCCTCGTGAAGCAGCGGATGCGAGAGTTTGTAGAGCCCCCGCCGTTCAATTGTACTGCAGAGATCTCGGCAGTAACATGCCTACCTCTCGACAGTACAAAACCATACGCCGTGACTATCGCCGTCGGGTTTTGGATGTCGAAGGTGGTGAAGGTCCTGTCCCTCTTGGAGCGTGGCACTATAAAGAATGTCTGTGAAACCACCGAGCTTCCGGCTGCTCCACGATCTCTACTACTGTTTAACTTTACAAGCGAACCAGGAGGAGGAAATTATCCGCAATCACATCCCCACCTTCTTGTCGGTCTCGTCGATGGGTCTCTTGCAACATTTCCATACCAGAACGGGACCTTAGGAGATCAGAAGCTCATTTCTGTTGGTAACCTTCCTGTGACGATGCATACATGTCGTATCAGGGACCGTCCTACAGTATTTGCTTGTGGGGACCGAACATCAATATTATTCTGGGAAAGAGAACGCCTACAACATTCGCCCTTGATGTTGAAGGTACGTATTGTAGCTTACTCGTCATGATATCTTGGTTCAATGAGTGCTGCATGCATGCAGGACATAAGCGCAGCTGCTGGGTTGAATACAATAGCGCATCCCTCGTCGGTGATTCTGGCCAGCCTAGATTCCCTCATCATTGGAGCAGTAGCGAACTTCGATAAACTTCATGTCCGAACTGTATGTTGCAATTTCTTGCACTTAACCTTTCCTAATCATCCGATAGATCCCTCTAGGTTATAATTCTCCGCGACGTATCGTTCACAACCCGAGCTGGGGAGTATTCGCCATTGCCTGTACACGGCCAACACCTGCTCAGATTGGGCAGGCAGAGGTTTTTAGCTCTATGGTACAAATACTCGATCATACATCCTTTGAAAGTTAGTAACAATTCGGGTCATGCGGTAGGAAGCTGACAACCTCGCGCGCAGAACTCAGTGAATTCGAGACTGACCAGGGTGAAGAAGTAACATCCCTCCATGCTTTCACGACCACTCTGAAGGGTGTACCGACGTCTTTTCTATGTGTTGGTGTTACCTCGTACGAAGATGGAGAGCGTGAACCTTCTCGAGGAAGACTCGTGCTCTTACAAACAAATGGCTCGCGAGCATTTTTGGCCGTGATGGCGTCTGCAAGTGTCAGGGGTTGCGTATACGCAATCACCTCGATGCAAAACATGATCCTGGCCGCTGTCAATAGTTCTGTGGGTACCACCATAACATTTTGTGCGCACTAGCTAATCACCACCTCTCTAGGTCATAATCTACAAGGTTGATGGAACAGAGAAGCAGGTCTCAATGACTCAATCTACGGTGTTCAATCACAATTATCTCATCACCACCCTCGTATCTCGGGACAGCAAATTGTTGGTTGGCGATGCGCTTACCTCCGTCTCTCTCCTGAAACTTGAGGATTCCCAAATTGAACCTATAGCCAAGGACTACGGGTCTTTGTGGCCGACTTCCGCGGAACTGTTAGACAACAACACTATAGTTGGAGGAAACGTGAGGACGTCATCTCACTGATTGCCTACAATTTCAAACTTACGTCGATCTCCAGAGCGATTACAATTTGTTCGCATTCCGACTCCAAGTAAATGAACTACACAAAATGCTTGAGCGTGAAGGTCATTACTATCTAGGCGACATCGTAAACAAGTTTTTGCCTGGTGAGAAAACGCTGCAGCGCCATGAGTTAAATGGAAACTGACGCCGCCACTAAGGCGTTCTTACCTCCCATGATGTGTCGGTTGACATCCCAATGGTACCTCGACAATTGTTTTTGACCCCGGCCGGACAAATCGGTGTTATAATCGACCTGACCGATGATGAATTATCGCTTCACATGACGGCTTTACAAAGGAATTTGTCGACCTTTTACGAACTCAAGACTGGTATCAGTCACACCAAGTATGCTATCTTCCTTTGGAAGCCAGCACTACTGACATTCCATTTCCCAGGTACCGTGCACCAAAGAATAATTCTGGTCGAAATGATCCGGAGGCGACTTCTGTTGGTTTCCTGGACGGGGACTTCTTGGAGTTGTTTCTTCAGTATATGGCTGATGAACAGTCTCTCAAGCAGATCATGGAGGGTCAATCTGAACCCGAGCGTCTGACAGTCACGCCAGATCGGTTACAGAGAATGTTGGAAGGATTGCAAAGCTTGCATTGAGACAGTCGTTCACAATATGTGTATCTCAAGAAACGAATGTACTGACTCCCCGTACGACAAGCCACTTGGTCAGTTGAACAAAGAAAAATCAGGACCAGAGACTAGTTATGAGTCGGGTAGGTGTGTTCAAGGATGATACCGACTGCGCGCTCAAACCCATCATCTCTGCTTGATCTGATACTCGAGGGGCGAAGTAAAATCCTGAGACGAGGACCAAATAACTAAAAGTGCGTCGAAAGTTAGCTGATCACTGCCTTCCAAGAAAGTGGTTGGCAAGTACCTTAAAATGAGGATTCTTCCTCGATGGTAGTTGCTTTTCGCTTCGATATAAG
>JBBPRT010000222.1:0-16408 GCA_038093175.1 Boletus hoseneyae
AACATACTCAAAAGACGCTCATTTGGCGTCTGCGGCTAAAGACGGAGCTCCCACGTTGCTTGGTCACCGCAATGTACAATCCTGTGGCTGGTTTGTCGTTGTGATGGAGTTGCTTGAGAAACCGGACTGGGTATCAGGCGTTGAGATCGTTGACAAAGCTGCGCAGCGCGCGGTTCGCGACAAGGTCAAGGAGCACGTGTCGACTCTCCATCAACAGGGATTTGTTCACGGCGACATTCGACCCCAGAATGTTCTTGTGAAGCATGATACTTTGTCTGTCCGTCTAGTTGACTTTGACTGGGCAGGGGAAACCAACAAGGTGAAATATCCGTTCCTCGTGAATCCAGATATTGGCTACGGATTCAAGAGGCCAAGCGGCGTCAAAGGAGGAGCTATCATTACTACGGAACATGATCTTGCTATGGTGAACTTGATGTACCCGTGCCTTTCCTAGCCCATGTAGCTTATTGGTGTGATTGTGTTGATCAAAATCTCATGATTTGAGAGCAGTGTGCAGAGAGTTTCATGCTGCTGGGATCACATAGCCTGAGACCAGGGCCAACCAGGTCCTGGCAGAAGGAGACCAACTGAACTTGCAGTTCACTGGCACCAAGTTGGTGTGTGAAGATGTGGACAAAGAAGAGTGCTGCATAGATGGTCAGGCTTAGCATGCAAGCTGAGCACACCACAGCAAAGCAAGGCACAAGCATAGCCACGATGTAGGGTCTTTGGACCAGTGGGTGAGGTAGCTCCCATGCTTCTTTCTTCTGAGCTCAAAGCTTCATCGCTTCCCTCCTCGCTTTTTTGCTCCTAGTCACTCCTTCTCTTTCTCATCACTCCTTCCCCCCCCTTTTCCAAGCACCCCCCTCCATGGCACAACCATGGACTTAGACCATCTTTTCATGTCTAACTTCACAGCAGAGGCATCTAGACTGTTGTGCAAAGCCCTCATGCTGGCTTTTGGCTGGGATGATGACTGAGCAACCCAACACTTGGAGGACACCTAGAGACAAGCACACCCATGAAAAGAACCGTCACCAGAACTGCCTGTTGTTCCCCCCCAGGATTGTCTAATGAACAACATCCAACTGAACATGCTGGGAGCTGTAGAGGCTCAAGAGGAATGACCCCAGAATACTCCTGACAAGAAGAAGCTCACCATCAGTGACTTCAATAAAGTGTTGAGATTTAACCTTATCACTATGATCTGGTTAAACCAGACTGACATATAACTTAAAACTTATGCGATAGTAACGTTACTAATCTTTATTAGTAACAGATCAGCCTAGACTCGCCTTAAGATTATTTAATCTTATCATGTGATCTTATCTATAGCATGAGGTACTTACACTATTCATATTGGTCATAATGATATGATCTCATTGTATCATTCTTACTCATTATATGAGTCTTTATTCCTATTGGATAGTATCTTTATCATAGATAAGAGCATTATTTGCTATTCACTAGAATACCTTAGAACATTCTAGGAATGTACATAGATACAAACATCTCTGTATGTATTTAAGGAGAACCCTTACGGCTCATCTTATCTTAACGAGTTATCTCTTAATTCATTCTATCTGCTCACTAAAGCAAGACACTTGGTTCAACCAACGTTTCACCTATCCCAAGTGAGTGTTCCCACTTGAGACTATCTTTTACTACTCTTTCCCTTGCATAACACTTCGAGGTACTACTTGTACTTCGAAAGGTTATGAGCCCCACCTAGACAAGCAGAGTTCATCTTTTGATATCACAATACCTCCCACTGTCTCACATGGTGAACATTGGTTCATGACCATGATTCAAGATATTCTGGTCGCCTTTCTATTCATTTATCAGGTGATCAGAGTTGGTAACACCATTGTCAACACAGACAATATAGTAATCTTCACATTTCTAGGTGGCATTCTGATGTTCTTTTCAATGCTGGAAACTTTTCATATTGTTTTCGAGCTTACATCAGAAACTGACTACTACCTTCTCAATCTTACATTCAGGAACCGCCCTGTCAATGTAAGTACAGAGAGGAAACCCACACCACCTCACACATCCAATCCTAAATCCCAGCCACATCCTCATCCTAGTTATTATCGTCCTAATCGTCCACCAACTCCTTTTCCACTGCAACAACCTAGAACTCCTCCCAGGGTTATACCTAAGATCAATCCTTGACCTATAACGGATACTCAATTCATTTCCCCAGGAGTTTCTTTAGAAATCCCTTGTCCTATTTGCAATGGTGCAATTAAACAAGGAGAATACCATTGTCACAGTGAGAACAATTACCTGAGAAGTTCTTTTCAGAGACTAAAAGACCACCAAAATCCATTTATAATTTTCAAAGTTCTTTCTTCACCTTCGCCTTCTTCTTCTAATTCCTATCACCATGCTCCATCTCACATTCAAAGAGCTCCTTATGGACTCTCAAGAACATCCTTATCTACGTTAAACAATAGCCCTCCTCATCTTTCTATTCCTGCTTCACCATTCATTGACTCTTTCATTAATGAACTTGCTACTTTATCAGTTGCCCAACCTTGCTATTCCTCCCACACACTCTCCTCTCCCACTTGGGGAATGCTTCCAACTCGACCCTGAAGAAGTACAATCACTCATCAACGGAGAGTACATCATTCCTTGTCTCGATCAACCACTCATGCTTCGCAGTGATTGTCCGCTGAGTCCCATAGATCAAGCCTTAGTCAAAGGGTCCCTCTCAGTGCTTCAACTGAAGCCAGTCAGCCTGATCAGTGTTCAGAAAATGATTAATCTTCTGGGAGTGGACATTGTGGATCTGGAGAGAGGCCAGTACGTAGTTCCTCATCATCCAGAGGACATAGAGTACCCCTGGATGGAGGATGCCTTTCTAGGCACCAATGTCATCAACAGGAACAAAGAGAGTGAGTGGATAATAATCAATGAAGATGGTTAGGAGATCTGGGTCATCCATCGGGAGCACTTTGTATTCCATCCACCCCTGTCCCTACCATCACTTCTGACTCAACACAGTCAGTACATGATGGTGGAAGTGTCACCCAACATCAAGGTGATGAAACTGGTAGCCCCTGTCTGGTTTCAACACTAGACACTACTTCTCAATTTTAGAAAAGTAGGACTTTCCCCTCGACAGGTAATTCCCATCAGGCTTTGCCCAGAGGAGACTTACCTGAACCAACTTATAATTCGAAGACAACCCATCAATGGCCTTCAGTATCTTGACGAAACCATAGGCCAATACCTCGAGAGAGCTGGATGGGCTTTCCCAGTTTGCACCTACGACGAGACCCACAACCACGATCAAGGATTTAAAATCTTCTGTCATGACATTTTTCCACCTTCATATTCCAACATTTTCCTCTTTAAAGCAATGGCTCCTGTCTTTCAGACTGAACAAACCACCAACCTCTATGAAATCTCTTCAAGAAGTATTGAGAACTCCTTCCCCAATTAGAGCAGAAATCTTTTGGAATGAGTACACAGACCTAGAATCAACTTTATGATTTCTAGGCAAGAATTTCCTTTTATTCAGGTGAATCACAATGCTTATACAAATGCAACAAAATTCTTCTTGAAAAAGTTGTCCCTATCTAGAGACTAATTTGTTCTTTCAAATATTTGCTAGAACAATTAAATGATGTCTATGATACCCTAGTAGAGATTAACCAAAGATGAAGAAGAAGAGCTGCTGAGGAGAGCAAGCAACAATGAAGAACTTGCTGCTATGTGTAGGAGCGGGTTACATCTTTCTTCTTTCGTTTCTCTTACTTGACCTTGTTGCCATACTTGTGATCATTCTTATATCTTTGAAATGTCTGACCCTCACCTTACCTTTGCTGCTATAAATGTCTGGAGTACTCTAGAGACTGTTGATGTACCATACCACTCATGCACACAAAGAGAAATTCTCATAGAAATAGGGTTGATGTCAGACAAATACATGACAAATCCTCATTACTTCAATATATTATTTTTAGAATGTTTTGAATCTTTCTCATGGAAATCTTTACCTATGAATTACATAGAGAAACCTTATGGGGGTCCCTGGATGAAAATAGAGTGAAAGCTTTATTGGGACCGAAAGTTCCAGGAGTCCTTTGAACGTAATTAGAACCTTTGCCACTTTCATTCCTAGATTATCACACACCGGAGACCTGGACAATCTTTGAGGATACAACCAGAAATACAAGGACAAGATACAGGAATAGGATTAGGACATGCAGGCAATGCACCATTTTCCTTTCTTCAATATTTATTTGACATTCTAATCACTGACAAAGGCTTCACAGACATTCTTCTCTTCTAAATGGCTACCTCCATCAACTTCAAAGTCAACAACATCATTCTTAATTGCATCCCTGTTCTTAAGGGACAATCCAACTACCCTATCTGGTCCCAACGCCTTCAATTGGTTCTTCAATCTCTCTTAGTCTGGGGATTCATTGATGGATCCATTGCTCACGACACTACTCTTGGAGCAGACCAACCCAAATGGATCACCATTGATAAAAGGGTTTGTGGCATTCTTGCTAACATCCTAGAAGATCAGTTTCTCCATCTGGTCTCTTATGACTATCCCAAGTCACTCCTACTATGCACCCTTCAGTTGCGAAAGCACTTTGGGACAAATTGTTTAGCCTCTTTGGTTCTGAAGGTCTGTCTGGTCAATTTTATCTATTCCATCAGATCTTTAACTCCAGGATTAACCCAAGAAACAAATGAGCATCGGCAAGGTTACATCCTTGTTCAATCAGTTGAGCTTGAGTGGATTAAAGCTGCCAGATTCATTTCAAGCTATGTTCATTCTTCTGGGTCTTCCAGACTTATTATTTTCCTTTGCTTCCATTGTTGCACAAACCACTCCTATTGTTGATTTTTTAGTAGACAACATTACTAAAAAGTTTCTCTCAAAAGTTTCCCTCAGAGGAACTCAAGGTGGTTTAGCCTCCCACATCAATTTTGCAGAGAATGATAACATAAGCACTTCTTCTGCTCATTGTACTACTGTGATTTGAAAAGGCCCATCTAAATCAAATCAGTGGAGACATCCTTAAGGACAAGGCTTCAATCACCAAAATCACACTGGTCTTTCAGGATCTGGTACCTCTGAAGAAGTACACCTTGGGGTAAACAAGAAACTCTATCAAGGCAAAACAAACTTCCAGAAGAATCAAAACCATAATGGTTTCAAGATGCATCAGAAGAAGAAAGATACAAAAGGAAAAGGAAAGGCCCCTCAAACCAATATGGTCTAGGGAGAAGGTTTTATTCATGAAATTACTATGGATGAACTGGTGCTAAATGAAGTACCAGAGGATCAGACTAACATCATCACTGACGATGACCACCTCTTCTCATGGGGTGAGATGGGATCTGAGAATCCCAAATGGAATCAAAATGAAGAGGGTAACATGGACATAGAAGAAACTGTCCAAATTGAAGAAACTGATGATATGGGTATGGATCATGCAAATAGTTCCTTTCAGTGTCACTCCTTTTTCTAAAGTCTTGAGCTCAGAAGCTCAACCATTGAGAGATAAGAACTGTTGCTTTTACAACAAGACCCTTTACCACTTTTAAAGCGAGACACAAAAGAAAAGAAAAACAAGAAAAACAAAGTTGTTTTATCATTAGGAGGTTTAGTTTCAAGCAATGCTCATTTTAATATCTTGGATTCTACTCTTTCTTCACCACCTACTCCCTACATGCAAACAGAAGAGTTTCACTCTTCAGCTCTCATGTGTTATACTTTACAATGAGAGGAGAATTAGCATGAAAGAGATTACTTACCTGAAATATAGCCTCTCTTGCGGATAATAAGTCTTATCTTATCTGGCATCAATGATTTGGCCACACCTCTAAAAATGCTTTGCATCATGCACATACTCATTTATCTGGTGTTCCTTCTCTCACACATCCTTCCTCTAACTCCCTTTGCAAGGGTTGTTCTTTAGGAAAAATGCCAGATTGCTTATTCACAGCTTTCAACAAGCAGACCACTCATCCCCTTGTTCTGGTGCACACTGACCTTATGGGTTCTTTTCCAATCAAACGTCACTCTTGCGCTAGGTTTGTCCTCACTTTTATTGATGATTATTCTGGGTATGCTTTACTTTCCTTCTTGTGGGCCAAGTTAGATTGTTTGTCTAACTTCCATCACATGGTATTTTGGGCTGAGACTTTCACCGGTCACATGCTCACCTTTGTATGTTCAGATCATAGGGGGGAATTCATATCTTATAAGTTTCAGGTGTTTCTCACTTCCCGAGGCGTCACTCATCAAACCTTTGTCCCTCACACACCTCAGCAGAATGGTAGAGCTAAGAGATTCAATAGATCCATTATGGAAAAGGCAAAGCAATATGTCAGCATGCATGCCTTTCTAAAGTGTTCTGGCAAGACGCTGTAGAGATATCAGTACATTTGTACAATAGATAACCTATGCATTGTCATGATTGGAAAACTCCCATAGAAATATTCAATGGGAAGAAACCTGATGCATCTTACTTCAAAGTATTCAGATGTCGAGCATATGTTTTCATTCCTTCAGAACAATAGCAAGATAAACTGTCTTCCAAATCTGAAGAAATGACATTCATAGGATATGAACCAAACACTAAAGGTTGATGCTTTTGGTCAAAACAAAAGCATAAAGTTGTTGTTGCTACTAATGCCACTTTTGATGAAAACCATTTTCTGCATTGTTCCAGAAACCAAGTTGATGGACCTGCCCCTATTCCTATCAATGAAAACAGGGCAAATGACAAAATTCAGTATCAACCAGACCCTGAACCCCCTATATATCATGTTTACATATCAACCACTATCCCTCGTTGTAATTCTTCTAATCCAAATCAATGGATACCTTCACAAACACCATCAAGATCTTCGCTTCACTTCACTTTAGTCCTGAATCAAGTCCAAGTCCTCCATCTCCAAGAATGCCCTTTACATCTACATGTCCTGGTATAAGGAGACCTAAACTGAACACAGAACACAGAAGCAATATCGAGGATCATCAACAACATAAATGATTCCTTGTATCAGATTCACCTCCTTCACCTACTGATAAAGATCATTGGTTAGTACCCATTCCAATACCTCCAGTTTAAATGCCACCCAGACAACGTCCTGGAGAAACACTACCAGAGTTTTGTATTCATCCTCATCAATATCATCTCACTCATGATGAGAGATCTTCATTTAGACCTCCTCTTGAGCAACGCAGATCTAATCATGTTCCTCAACCTCACATCTTACCAGATAATACATATGGTAACCGACCAGCAGTCAAGATTGAGCGAGATATCAGAGTAGGACTAACACCAATTCAGGAGGAGTCTCAATCCAGAGCTGAATCATCAATTCAAACAGATCCTGTTTAAGAAGAACAGAGACCCACAAATGAAAGTGAGAATCTTGGAGAAATGTATAGCACAAAGATGAATGCAACATCACTTCACACAAGCTATTGATCATGGAGATTGGTTAGTACCAAAGCAATACTGAGATATAGTGAAGCTTCTTCGAGATCAACAAACTGCTTGGTATAACACAGCCAAAGATGAAATAAAGTCTTTACATGAATGAAAGGTATGGAAACTGGTTGACCTTCCTAAAGGAAGATAACCTATCAAAGGGAAATGGGTATTTGCCATATGCCCTGGTAATTGAGTTAAAGCTCGTTTCATTGCTAAAGGTTTACTCAAATCTTTGGAATAGATTATGAAGATACCTTTTCTCCTGTTGCAAGATTTGAAATAGTGAGACTGATTCTTGCGCTAGCAGCACTTCATGATTGGGAAATCGAAGCACTAGACATCAAAACCACCTTTCTTTTTGGTGAGTTAGATGAAAATCTACATGGTGTAACCAGAAGGCTTCAAGAGATGTACCTCCAATTCAGGAGTTTATGTCAAGTTTATTAGAAAGGACATTATTCTTACTGTTATTTATGTTGATGATGCTCTCTTTCTTGATAGCAACAAGGTGCAAGTTCTTTCTCACAAAAAGATGTTCATGCAGAAATGGGAATCAAGAAATCTTGGTGAAGCTAAAGAATACCTGGGAATGTGTATTATCAGAGACTGATCTAAATGATCTCTTATCCTTGATCAGAACAAATATGCTTCTAAAGTTGTAAAGTGATTTGGTCAAGAGAACTGTAAGGAAACAAATGTTCCTCTACCTACTGGTTATATTTCAAGACCAAATGAAGGTAAAGAAAATCCTTCTTTACGTAGTCATTATCAATCAGTCATTGGATCCTTGCTTTATATCATACTTGGAACAAGACCAGATATTGCATATGCTGTTATCAAAATGTTGCAATATTCTTCTAATCCATCAGAAGAACATTTCCAGAAAGCAATTCAAATAGTTCGCTACTTATTGTTATAGTTCAGAACCCTCACGCTACATTTTCACTTTTATTCACTTCATCATACTTAGCCATTTTTCACTTTCGCAGTCACCTGACTTGTCTCCCTTTAGATCATGTGATGTTCTGCTCTTCTCCATCACATGACTGTGGGACAACACGTGACCTTGAGTCTAGACCTAATCCAGACTCTCGTCTTATCTATGATGTCACACCTCACGGACACCTTGTGTTTCCCTCATGTCTTCTTATCTTTACCGGCCCTCAATCCTTTCGGACTCAGACGACCTACCCTAAACCTCCATACTTACATATATAAACTGTACCTCTACGTCATCTCTCCCCAGTCCTATTCACTTGTCTTACTCTCCCTTGGGGGCCTGGGACAATTTGTTTACTACTCCTTTCCTCTACCATTGCACTTAGCCGCTTCATCCTCATCATCGGATGCTACATCATTTCTTCGTCTCAATACCAACGTCTACTTTCACCATCACTCTCATCGTTGTCTATGACACCAACGCTCACCGTATCACCACTATAAGTTCCCTCGTTAGGCCTATACAGCAGGTCTAACTCGTTCAGGTTCCCATCCGGTTTCACTTATTGCACTCTGAAATTTTGTATATCAAGTACACCACGATAGGTAACAATTCTGGTCTCATTGCCTATTCTGACACAAATTGGGCAGGAGATGTTGAAACCTCTCATTCAACAACCAGATATGCTATGTTCCTTGCAAACAGAATTATCTCTCAGCTTTCCAGATGACAAAAGCGTGTCCAGCTTTCATCCATAGAAGCTGAGTATTGTGGTATGACAGAATGTGCTAAACAATTACAGTGGATACGTAACCTCTTCAAAGAGATCAAAATACCACTAGAATGCATACCTACAATATGTGTGTGGATAATCAAGGAGCAATCTTCTTAGCTTCCAATCCTACACAAGAAGGAAGAACTAAACATGTTTGCATTCCACAACATTATATTTGCAAAGCTGTAGAACATGGTGAAATCAAACTTTATTATGTCAACACTAATTCACAGTTCGCAGATATCTTTACCAAGAACCTAGGAAAAATGAAATTTCTAGAGGGTAGGCGACAATTAACTCTTATACCATTCCCAACATGAACAGTGAGGAGGAGTGTTGAGATTTAACCTTATCACTATGATCTGGTTAAATCAGACTGATGCATAACTTAAAACTTATGCAATAATAATGTTACTAATCTTTATTAGTCACAAATCAGTTTAGACTCACCTTAAGATTATTTAATCTTATCATGTGATCTTATCTATAGCATAAGGCGCATACACTATTCATATTGGTCATAATGATACAATCTCATCGTATCATTCTTACTCATCATATAAGTCTTTATTCCTATTGGATAGTATCTTTATTATAGATAAGAGCATTATCTGCTATTCACTAAAATACCTTAGAACATTCTAGGATCATACATAGATACAAACATCTCTGTACGTATTTAAGGAGAGCCCTTATGGCTCATCTTATCTAAATGAGTATCTTCTGATTCATTCTATCTGCTCTCTAAAAGCAAGACACTTGATTCCACCAATGTTTCACCTATTCCAAGTGAGTGTTCCCACTTGAGACTATCTTTTACTCCTCTTTCCCTTGCATAACACTTTGAGATACTACTTGTACTTCAAAACAGTTCAAAGATTAAGGCTGTTCCCCCCCCTCCTGAAAACATCCCCACTGCCAGCAACCACTTCGACCTGGGTTTCTTTCTGTGGTCACCCAATCTTCAGATGCAATGTGTCACTCCTCATTCAACATTCAATGTTCAGTTGCCAGTGTACAGCAAGCTTCCAGCATCAGCAGTGCCCACCCTAGTCAAGTAGCTAATCAGCTACTGAAACAGCCAACCCCTTACCAATGGAGCAGGTGCTTTCTAGCCAAGTTATGAGCCTAGGACTGGTATGAAGTTGGGAGAACTCCAAGAGAACAAGACTGAGGTTCTCTGGAGTGGCAACAAGCCTTATATACTATCCTACTGTGTTTGTACATGTTTGGTGTCTAGAACTGTACAGTACCTATATAAGGATATACCCTTGACCCATGGTGCAAGGCTATGCTATAAGGCAGTGCCAAATGCTGTACAAGC
Source organism: Boletus hoseneyae (assembly GCA_038093175.1). Taxonomy (NCBI): domain Eukaryota; kingdom Fungi; phylum Basidiomycota; class Agaricomycetes; order Boletales; family Boletaceae; genus Boletus; species Boletus hoseneyae. The sequence continues at coordinate 10,524 of JBBPRT010000222.1, forward strand.
TGTGTTTGCTGTGCGGGCTGTGTAAGGCTATGAGCCAGGCTATGTGCGGAGATGAAGGAGGCTGTGCGGTACGTGGCTATGATAGGCTTGTGCACTGGGCTGTGTGACATGCGGCAGTGCAAGGGTGTGTGCGGAGATTAAAGGGGGCTATGTAAGGCTGTGGGCCGTGCTGTGTGATATGCGGCTATGATCCGGTACAGCCTTCGGGTAAGATCCATTGGTCTGTGCGCAAGTCACATGACTAGTTTAGGGCAGGCCCCTAGTAGACTTGTAGATGAGCTATGGTGGGCGTGATTTGAGGGATAGGGGCTAGCAAGGAAAGTGGCCATAGCAAGTCAGGAAAAATAGGGAAAAATATGGAAAAATAGGGGAAAAATAGAGGGATCGTAACAGCTACATTAGTAAAAACTCTTAGTGAGGTTGGACAAAGTGAAGATTGAGCATCATGCAGGAGAAAATAGGGATGAAAGTGTGAGGTTCTCTCTAATTTGCATTGCACTGTATTCTGTGATATATACCCAATCTAATATTTCAAACTATGTTACATGATTTCATCAATTTGTTTTACATACTGTACAGTATATGTTGGTTCAAGTTTACATAGTACTATAGCCCTTTCAAAACATTTGGACCAACCTGTAGTAGGTCATGTAGAGTATATAGCTATATATGTCATTTGTCATCCCTTCCAACATAGTGCTATAATGGCTACATTGTCTACAAGAATTTGCCAGTTACTATAGGCATTTTTGCTTTTTACTAATGCACTCAACAAATGACACAACTATAAGATCATTGGAGCTCGAAAAAAGTGCTGCCAAGGGTGGTGAAGGTTGATGAATATCCTCAACCAACTATCTGCTTCCCCATCGAGAAGGAACAATGGTTGATGTGAACCATCACATGATAAATCTAGTCTGGTGACCAGCCCATCTAAAAGAGGTCAGCACAAGGCAAACCTCATAATTCAACAATGTCATTTCATCCTATTATTCAATGGCACCAACCTTTTTTGTAGAGTGTGGATGAACTCCCGGTCAGTGTTGCTCACAAAATGTGTGCCGTCAGCTTTTCTGATGGTTGGGTCTGTATCAATTGATTACCACTATCCTGCAGTAGATGCCGCCGATCAGTGGCAGCCCCAGCGCACACAACTATTGACATCATAGCTGCAAGTTAGGGGTGTGCTAAAAAAACGAGTATAAATGTGCCCTCTCCTTGTTCAGCCAGCGACTCATCACACATCGTAAACATGGCCCGCCAACTCATATCATGTTCTACATGCCCTGCAATATACCTAGGAGCTTTCTGCTACCCCATCATAAGTACCTACTAAACTGAGTGGGGCTGAGCATTGGGTCTGACCCACTTGAACACAAGCATCTAGAAGACTAACAATGACACCCCCGCTGTGGGCAGCCAGGCATTGATCAGAAGCCGCCGCTTCATCAAGAAGGTAGCAACACCCTGATCATTCTCTCCGCTCTTGGTGCACTCGGAGGTTTGTACTATTACTACACCCACGGGCAGCCCACAGTTGATCGCGAATCTGCAAGACGCAATTAAGAAGAGGCGGAGAGAAAAGTGAGGGAAATGGGAGAAGCGGGGAAGAACAAGGTGAAGGGTATAACAAAACAGGGTGTGGCTCTTTATATATCCTGAATTTCTCGCACTGGTATCCATGGACACTACACCACTGGCAGACGACCAGTGCTCCGCAGTGTTCTCACAAACCTCTCATCGACACGGTGATACCCATCTACATCAAATGCGGGCCCGAAACGGCGTTAGCGGAATCGCAAATGTCGCAAGACCTAACACAGAATAACAGGTGAAGTACGGCAGCACGGCGACTCCTGAGCACAGGGTACAGGAACACGGTGTTCCAGAATGCGGGCTTTTCAAGTCCGAATCATTAATGGGTGCCTAGACCGGAGCTGCATTTCGGCTACTTTCGACCCTCCTCTCCTCGATCCCCTCCTCCTAAGGCCACGCTACCCGTAATAAACTTTGCCGCCCCCCCTTCAAGTTAACTTCCCTCGATATCCACGGTGCTCCCAGGGAAGACATTTCCCCGATCATATCGACTTCGCTGGAACCTACTACGAGTCTCGTCACTCACATCCGACTTTTTTTTTTATAGCTTTAGTACTATTTGGCCTGAATTGCTATCATCGTCAACATCACCTATCGAAGACACACACCGAGGTTTTGAATTTAATCGTACGATGTGTGCTTCCGAGAGGAAGCGAGAATATGAGCTTTGCTTGCCCAAGCTGCCCTTCCAAGTCTGGAAGCCGTCGATAAAAGGTCTGGTCACCCGATTATACCCAAGTTCCTGTTGTTTTCTTCTTGAACAATTGGCAGTGTATGATAGCCCATGGCGGGCCACATCGCTGGGTCATTTCTGGGGATGCAAATAGCATCAATGGTTCCGCCGCAGGTTCAAGTCCCTCGTCATGGGTGGTCATCCTTTGTCCTTGGTCAGGCGGGAATCGTCCTCAGACTCTGCAATGCACCACCGCATTAGGCTTAATGGCAAGAGCCCCAGGACCGAGGAGTCCACAGGATTCAAAAGAGGTCTGTAGGTCTGTGAAACAAGAGTTGCTAGAGCGCTCACAACGATCAGCAAATATAATTGACCTATCCAGAGTCGTTAGAGCTGGGAGTCGTTCCGTAGGAGTTATGTCGACATGTCATTGCGGCGGGGATCATTGGCCCGGGGAGACAAACTGTGCGTGCGAACAACGCCTGTTCTAAGCCTGGCCCAGGCTGGCCCATCCCGGATGTTCTCGTGGGGAAAGGACTCGGATGACCGCCCTCTGGGCCCATCGAGAATCAGCTTTGGGGGCCTAGTACGTACGCCACATTCGCTCGAGCCGTGTAAGAGCAATCAGCACTGCATTAACATAATAGGACGCGAATTGTCGATATCTAGTACCAATTATAATGATACAGGTGAGTCAGGTAATGGCATATATATACATATACTTATGCGATGAGCAGCAATATCATGAATGGATTAAGGCATATTGTGCATGTGTAGATGTGAAGTTGGACCGTAAAACCGACGAGCGCCACTGGTATATCCTCGGTGCGCTTTGAGGTCGGTCACGATGTTGAGATGTATCTTCAACCCGTACTACTACTCGATACGTGGGAATCGAGTCCAGAAGCGGGCTGACGTCTTGCGCGGCATGCCCTCGCGTGACTGTACTGGACGTCACGGCGAGAAAGCGGTACACCACATCCGACGCAGCTCACCTTCACGCGAAGGTGGCGGGAAACGATGTGCCTTGGGATGCTCTCCCGCTGTAAAGCGTCCCCACAGCCCACCCACCCACACTGGGTTAGGTCCTTTCCAGCACTGCGAAACGCATGGACCCGTTTGAGGTGGTCGCGTACAGAAGAGATGGTGCCGCCCACTTGGGTGTCGCAAATGGAGTTACCAGCCACGTATTGACAGATGTGGATGGTATTCAAGTGATCCGTGGCGTAGCTCCCAGTGGCGAAGGAAAGCGGAACAAGTGGGGCTGCGTAAGGGGCGTCGTTTCCTCCAAACCCATGGGAAGCCATCGACATCAGACGAGGATGGACAGCTTGAACCTGAGTTTGGTCAGACATGCCAAGGAAACCAGGCATCGGTTCAGGGGGACCATGACTGCGCAGTACAGTTGGAGCAGGGGGGCGTGAAAGCTCAGACAAGCTGGATGCAGGAAGGGCTCCTGATGTTGTTTCGTCTATTCGATGCAAGTGTGGTCGGTCGGCGGGAGAGATAGTATATGGATGTTCGCCGTCCGCGAAGCTCAAGACAGGCATTGCATGGTGTGCGGCCGATCCTACGAATGATAAATTCGAGTAGTCTGGCAAAGAAGGAGCGGACATTTCCAGAGGGTCGTGAGGAGAGTGAAATTCTGGTTTTGCAACGAGAACTGAAGGAATAGGAACCTCGGGGGAATGATGGGAAGGATCTTGGAGTGGAAAGCTGCTGTTGAGGTGGTTATGGTCAATCGCTGTTCCCAGGCCAACTGGTACACATACCCTGGGTAATGATTAGGAACGAGGGGAGTGTAGCTTTGCTGGACAGGAGTTGGCTCTTCAGAATAAGTGTGGTATGGGTGATTGGAGGTGCTGACGTTGACAGCGGGAGAAGGTGCCGTGGTAATCAGTGGCATAGTTAAAGAGTGACAGATATCGTTTAAAGCATCGACGGGATCAGTGTCTCCTTTTTATAGATTCATTCACGTTGATCCGACTGACTTAATTTATTAGTTTCTGTGGGAATCAATTTCGATATTAGATAAAATGGAGTTGTTTACCTCCCTCATGTGGATAAATAAGTCGGTTTCTGATGTCCATGACGATCCACACAACGTAATGATGAACTGTTTAGAACTTGGGATTGGCAAGCTACAGAAGATGATCGGCCAAATCGTGCTTGGGTGATAGCGGCTTCAGCCGAAGGACCTGACGGTTGTATAACACCGACCAATGTGCCGGGAGTCGGGTACCTTGGCAGGCGCGGCAAGTGTGACCCTAGTGTCTCCAACACAAATACTTGATCAGTTCCAAAAGTAGACTCAGGATGAATCTTGCCGTTGGTATATAAGCCTGGATCACGGATCAATGACGCCCAGCCAACGCAATAAGCGGGGGGTCGCGTTTGACACCGGTAACTCCCACAGGATCGTATGGCACGATGCAGCGGGATGGACCCTGTTGAACTACGCAGCGCTAGAAATCTGGCCATTCGTGATGGAACCTTGGATGTGACAAGGTAACGTGGGAGGAAATGCATAATTAGGCACCGACGCCGCAGGTGGAGGCCGGACCTGCCGCCAACAATGCAACGTGTCAAGGTCGTAAGCACAACTATCCTTATCAAATATCCACGGCCTAGGCTAACCGATTCCTCTGATATGAAGGCCAAATCACCATTGCAAAATATATTCGTGGTCCTTGCCAACTGGTAATTATTTCGTTGGTCAGTAGCGGAATTCACGGAGGTGGCAGGTAGGAAGCGCTGGGGTGTTCTGATTCGAAACATGGCGACTTGATGGCACTGATAGATAAGTGCAAATCCGGACATGTCTTGACGTGCGGCAGCCTGTCAACACAGCCGCATCAGTGGTACACAGTACAACTTGGATGGTACGACTCATACCATTGTTATGTAACGCGGAGACATTGGCCGACCTAGCCGCATCAGCTCCTCCATCTGGAAACAATACAGAATGCCATCCCGGGTCACAGAAAAAACTTTGTCTTGTTCCGAAGTTCCCCGACTATCAGTGCATGCTCTATCGCAGCGATGGGGCGTGAGAGCATGGCGGGAGTCCAGGACAACGACATGAGGCAGAATCGAATGGCTCCAACGCTGACTCGTTTCCCGTTTCTGTCTTGGCGTAACAAAGTTGGGTGAGTAAAGTTTGTCACAACTCTATCCCCTTTGTAGACCACTGGCCCATTCCGGAACTTTGTTCGACTGAATATAATATGCTTACCGGATACGTCCCAGGTACACTGGGGAGCGGGTGTGCTGCGAGATGGAAATGGACCCAGAATGTTGGCTAGGCAGATACTAGTGGAGGGAGGGGGGGTTGACACGCAAGACGACGACCCAACATTGGCCTGGGTTATCCAGTGGCTATAATGCATTGAAAAAAAAATTAATTCTTGCTCCTGCCACTCAATCATACGTTCGGGATCCCGGAATGGACTCGGACCTTTTTTTCCGTGCTGATGTGACAACGCATCACGGATCGAGGTCAGATTGAACCCAATCATACCGCGCCACACCTGAGGTCGGAACTTGGACGAACCTGGGGTTACGTATTTCATCGGCCTCGCGATGTCGGGTGTCCATGTGATACGGTCGACCCCGA
>JBBPRT010000223.1:0-16305 GCA_038093175.1 Boletus hoseneyae
GGAGTTCAACTACACGCTAATTTATAAACCTGGTAATACGAACGGCTGCGCCGACGCCCTTTCCTGTCGCCCCGACCACGGTGACGCTGTCGATAAATTAAACGAGAACATCACCATCTTTCCTTCCGATGTTCTTCGCTCTCATTCCTTATCTATCCCCGTCGAGCTAACTTCCCCAGACGCCCGTTTACCCTCGAAGGGCTCCTCCTCCGCAGCAGGCTTTGACCTGTACTCTACCAAGGATCTTGACATCCCCGCCCACGATCAGCGACTCATCCCCACCCGTGTCAAGATCCAACTCCCCCTCGGCACCTACGGCAGAATTGCACCTCGCTCAGGCCTCGCCTTCAAGCATAAAATCGACATCATGGCCGGAGTCATTGACGCCGATTATAGGGGAGAAATTGGTGTAATTCTGTTCAATCACTCCGATTCCTCTTTTCACGTCTCCAAGTTTGACCGTATCGCCCAACTAATTATTGAAAAAATAGAAAATCCAATACTCTCCAAATCAAAGACTCTTGACGAGTCAGAACGAAACAACAAAGGATTTGGCTCCACAGGAGTTCAAGCCATATCTTCTACGTCTCTTGCTCCGAACTTTGAAACTAAATTATCTATGGAATCATCTAGGCTTAACGTTGACGCAGTTAACAAATACGAATACTACGCAACGGACAGACTCTTCAGAAATTCTAACGGCATCGTTTTCGTGCCCCCTTCACTTCGCAATGAACTCATTTCTCTTTTTCACGATTCTCCAGTCGCAGGTCACCCAGGCCGTGACCGCACCATTGCATCGATTAAAAAGTTTTACTGGTGGCCTGGCACCGCCAAAGACATTTCCACCTACATCGAACACTGTCAGGTGTGCTCCCTCACGAAGGGTTCGTCAAAGCCACCGGCAGGTAAACTTCTACCACTACCTGTTTCTTCCCATCCATGGGAAGACATTTCCATTGATTTTGTCACCGGACTTCCCCTTTCTTCTGGTTTCGATTCTATAGGGGTTGTCGTGGACCGTTTTTCCAAAGAAATCGTTCTCTTCCCATGTATGAAAACCACTTCTTCCTCGGACTTAGCTTCTTTATTTAGAGACCACGTTTGGTGTCTCCACGGACTACCTAACACTATTCTTTCTGATAGAGGACCACAATTCGTCTCGGAGTTTACCAGAGAGTTGTTAAAAGTCTTGGGCATACAGCAGAAGCTGTCAACGGCATACCATCCCCAAACAGACGGACAAACGGAACGGATCAATCGGGAGATCCTCGCTTACTTACGAGCCTACATGGCAAAAAACCAGGATTCTTGGGCATCAATGCTAAAGATGGCCCAATTCGCACACAACAACGCTATCACAACGGCAACCGGTACTTCACCGTTCGCAGTCACACGAAACTACGTGCCTCACATGGGAAATGAACCCACCACGTCCACTAAAACCCCTGGGGGGTCGTTTGCAAAAAACCTCGGACGTTCCCATGACGAGGTTCGCGAAACGCTCAAACGAACACGCGATCGAATGTTACACGCACAAGAATCCAAGCGATCTAACGCTCCCACGTACGCCATCGGTGATCTCGTATGGTTATCCACGGATCATCTCTCCCTCCCCTACCCTGCGAGGAAACTCACCCAAAAATACATTGGTTCTTATCGTATCTCCACTGTCCTCCCTAATGCCGTCACCCTCATCCTTCCTTCCTCCGTCACCATCCATCCTACCGTTAATATTTCCCGCGTAAAACCCTACAAAGCCCCGTTAGCCGGGCAAAACGTTTACAAACCAGACGCAGTAATCGTAACAGAAGATCGTCATGAAGAATACGAGGTGGACTTTATCGTCCAATCACGTCTCTACCGCAGAAAACTTCAGTATCTCGTCCATTGGAAAGGATGGGACGAAGTAGATCAGACTTGGGAACCCGCTATAAACCTTAAACATGCCCAAGATGCCATCAACGACTTTCACAACGCTCATCCTGCGGCACCACGTCCTATCCGCGGGATCTCCGAAGACCAATTCACGTCTCTCTTCTCTCTGTTCGGTCCCTCCTATTCGGAATTCACCAACTCGAGACTGGATCTCGAAGCTGGTGAATGGGGGGTAGTGTTATAGTTCAGGACCTAACACTGCGTATTTTCATTTTTCTTCATCTTATTGGACTTAGTCGATTTTCACTTTCGCAGTCACGTGACCAAGTCACCTGACTTACCCCTTTTTAGATCACGTGACATTCTGCCCTTCTTAGTCACGTGACCGTGGGACAACACGTGACTCGAGTCTAGGCCCACTCCAGACTCTCGTCTTATCTATGATGTCACGTCTTACGGTCACCTTACGCTTCCCTCATGTTCCCTTATCTCTTTCATTTTCACACCGGCCCTCAAGTATTTAGGACTCAGACGACCTACCCTAAAGCACCTTAGTATTATATATATACCATACCTTTCCGTCGTCTTTCCCCAGTCCTATTCACTTGTCTACTCTCCCTTGGAGGCCTGGACCTTTGACTACCACTCTTCCTACTACCATTGCACTTGCCGCCTCATCCTCATAATTGGATGCTACGTCATTTCTTTGTATCAATCCCAACGTCTACTTTCACCATCGTCCTTGTCGTGGTCTACGACACCGACTCGTCCTCCATCGTCACTATAAGTTCACGCGTCCAACCTATTTACTAGGTTGTACTTGTTCAGGTTCTCAAACGGTTTCAGTCTGGCTCTCCACGGATCACCTTTCCCTTCCTTATCCTGCCCATAAATTAACCCAAAAGTTTATTGGTCCATACTGTATCTCTGCCATCCTCCTTAATGCCGTCACCCTCATCCTTCCCTCTTCCATATCTATCCATCCCACTGTCAACATTTCCTGCATAAAACCCTATAAAGCCCCGCTAACCGGGCAAAACATATACAAACCAGATGCTGTTACCATGACAGAAGATCGTCACGAAGAATACAAAGTGGACTACATCGTCTAATCACATCTCTACTGCGGACAATTACAATACCTCATCCATTGGAAGGGATGGGACGAGGTGGATTGCACCTGGGAACCCGCCATAAATCTTAAACACACCCAAGATGCCATAAACAATTTTCACACAACTCATCCCATGGCACCACACCCTATCTGCAGGATCTCCGAAGAACAATTTATGTCTCTCTTCTCTCTGTTCGGTCCCTCCTATTCAGAATTCACCAACTTGAGACTGGATCTTGAAGCTGGTGAATGGGGGGTAGTGTTATAGTTCAGGACCTTCATGTTACATTTTCATTTTTCTTCACTCATTGTACTTGATATTATTTTACTTTCGCAGTCATGTGACTAAATCACATAACTTACCCCTCTTTAGATCACGTGACATTCCGCTCTTCCTCATCACGTGATCTCTGCACATGACCATGGGAACCATGTGACCTCTAGTCCAGACCCAGTCCAGACCATCGTTTTATCTATGATGTCATGCCTCACGGACACCATGCGTTCTCCTCATGTTCCTTATCTTTCTTTCTTACTTCTTTTTCTCACACCGGCCCTCAATCCTTTCAGACTCAGACGACCTACCCTAAAGCCCCATACTTACATATATAAACCCTACCTCTACATCATCTATCCCCAGTCCTATTCATTTGTCTAACTCTCCCTTGGAGGCCTTGGACTCTTTGACTACCACTCCTACCCTTGCACTTTGCCACCTCATCCCTGTCAACGGATGCTCTTTGTCTACAAAATCGAAATACCACTTGCTCTATTCCACGTCTACTTGCGTGTCATTATTGACACCACCCATCAATGCGTCGTTTCTATTCAGTCACTTGTCAGGCCTATTGTTCTAGGCCCTCCTCGTTCTGTAAGGTCCTCATCCAGTTTCATCTTGCATTAAGAAGGTTAGACATCCAAGATTTATTTGCCCTAAGGAAGCAGGTCTTCAGGAAGTCTTCATACTACATCCCTGTTGCCACCTGACTTGCCCATCCCGATATCGCTAGTAAACCCATCTTCTAGATCATCTTCTCCTTTCATTTCACCATCTTCACCAAGAATGTCCAGAACCATTCCCTCTGCCCCAACATGGCAGGACATATTAAACACCATGCAACAAATGCAGCAACTACTGCAAACATCTCTTTCTCTTCAATAACCAACTGCTGCTCCCACCTCCTCCTCCTCCTTTACTGCCAAGCTCATCGCCAAACCAGGCTACTGGGATGGTAATCGCTCCACCTACCACACATGGTGGACAAAGATAGAAACATGGATCCAGTGCCATGACACGCTGGACAATCACCAAAAATCCACCATAGTTCTACTTCACATGACCAGCCTGGCTGAGAACTTTGCCCGGATCACGATGGAGAAATACCAAGCAGGTACCAACAACACTGGAGGATGGCCTGCTTGGGACGTCCTCAAAAAAGAAGTCGAGGACTTCTTCAGGATCGATGTCCTGAAGGAAGAGGCATATAAGAAATTTGTCAAACTGCGATAAGAATCCATGCCTGTTGAGGTATTTACTCAGCAGTTTGAACTATACAGGATCAATGCAGGCATCTCCACTGCTGCTGCCAATGCCTTTAGGGCATATAAGGAAAAACTGGATTACAACATATATTTCCAGTTATCAATCCGCAAACCAGCACTTACAGATAATCTGGCCCCTCTGATAAGACAGCGAGCCTTGGTATATGGAGGTTGGTCTCCAACTGGGCCGAGGTGCCCCAATGGACACTTGTGTGGTTCAGCCAATAACCAAGACCTACCAGTGTTATAACTGTGACAAGACTGGATACTTGTCACAGAACTGCAAGGAACCTCGTCATCCTCGTGGCCACCCCATTTTCAATCCCAGTACGGGAAAAACTCACTATGTCCCTCTGTGCTCCAACATTCACGAGATCGAACTTGCCCCCACCATGTCTATCACTCCTGTTCCTGCCTCTTCTTCTGTGCTTTTGCCAGCACCCTCATCTGCCCCACCGTGGCAGATAGAGAAAGCAAAAGCATTCTATTTTGATATGTTCACAGCACAAGCCTAGCAGCTAGCTGCTGATGGACTTAAGGGAAAAGGCCGAGCCGAATGAACCTGGAAGGTGTTCATTCGGCCAAAGACAATAGTTTTTCTTTCTCTTCTTCTTCTCCTTCATATAATCATTTTTCAGTCTTAGGGGAGATGGATAGTGAGGTAGTTAACATAAACTCATTGAACTCTGTTTTATCTAGTTCTCTTATACCTTCTAAAGGAGCATCTCACTTGAGTGTGGCACCAGAAGTAAAACAATGTGTGCTTAATTCTCCTAGTAAAAATAAAAAATTCTCTATCAAATCTTTTTCTTCTTTGAAATCCTCCTCAGCTAACCTTAACCTCAGAATCATTCCTGATGGTGATGAAATCAAAATCACCACTAATATCTATTACAAAACCAAATCAAAATGGCAAAAAACATCAGAAAAAGCTTTGCTCGACTCTGGCACCTGTTAGACGTTCATTGACAAAAAATGGGTATAGTCACTAGGTATCCCAACAAAAAAATTATCTTTTCCTCGCTCTATTTCTAATGCTGATGGCTCAACGTTGTTGCACAGCAACATTACTGACTATGTTTCCTTAGTATTATCTTATTAGAGACATTCAGAAGGCATAGACACTCTGGTAATGAATCTAGGCATTCATAAAATTTATTTAGGATATGATTGGTTCAAATGCCACAACCTCCTCATTGACTGGGTTGAAAAAACGATAAACTTCTGTTACTGCACTTATAACTGTGTTATGATTAACACAGCAAATCTAGTCCATGGGATCTGGAACCCCTCTATACATTCTATTGAGGAGGGCCTGGCTGAAAAAGTGCCTCCTTAGTATCATGAATTTCTCAATGTCTTCAGTAAAAACAAGTTACAATGGATGCCAGTCTGCAAACCTTGGGACCACACCATTGATCTCAAACCCAAATTTATATCAAAAAATAGTTGAGTAATTCCTTTATCTGACGCGGAACTTGAAGAAGTCTGTAATTTTATAGCTTCCAAGCAAAAGAAGGGCTATATCCACCTTTCCAAGTCTCCACAAATGACTTCCGTCTTCTTTATTCCAAAAAAGATAGGGGAAAAATGACTTGTTATTGTTATTGAACTTATCTTACAAATGATCTCCTTATCTTATTTTATCAGATAATGTCATGTGATCTTATTTAGTCACATGACTGGACTATCACTTAGATCTTATCTATTACCCCTAGGTACATCATGTGACCTGGCACATGACATAGATCTGAGTCAACGACATTATAGTCTAGGTAATGATGTCATCTAAAACTGGATGGTGAACTGAACACTTTATGAGTGAAGTTAGACCCACGTTCCAGCAGGTATAACAAGTGAACTGATCGAGACGACGACGAGGGCGATGACACAATGAGATGTTGGGATTGAAACGTAAAACCGACGTAGCATCCGATGACGAGGATGAAGCGGCAAAGTGCAAGGGTATGGAAAGGGAGTAGTAAACAAAGTGTCCAGGCCCCCAAGGGAGAGTAGACAAGTGAATAGGACTAAAGAGAGACGACGAGAGAAAACAGTATATATATGATACTAGGATGGTTTGGGGTAGGTCGTCTGAGTCCTAAATAGTTGAGGGCCGGTGAGGGAAAGTCAAAGATAAGGAAACATGAGGAGACAGCAAGATAACTGTGAGGCGTGACGTCATAAATAGACGAGAGTCTGGACTCGGTCTAGACTCAAGTCATGTGTTGTCCCACGGTCACGTGTGAGGTCACATGACGGAGAAGAGCGGAAAGTCACGTGATCCTAAAAGGAGTCAAGTCATGAGACTAGGTCACGTGACTTTGAAAGTGAAAAGTTGCTAAGTACGATGAGATGAACAAAAGTGAAAAACATAGCGTGAGGTCCAGAACTATAACATCATCATGACATCATACCTCATGTCTACCACATGGACTCCTAGTTTACCGGCCCTACATCAAGTACTCACACCTGCCCTTAACCATATTCTACATATATATACGACTCCCTGTACTCGATAATCCTCTAGTCTATTCACTTGGTTCTTACCCAGTTCCCTACATCCGAACTGTCTAAGCACTACAGTGGAGATGGCTGCCTTTCCCTCTTTGCCAGTTATGCTACTGTAAAAGGCATTCTCTCATAATGATCCTGTTATACTCCTCACTGCTTATTCTATTGATCTTGATGGTCCTCTTGTCGCCGACTATGTCGCAGTAGTGCTTTGTAACAGTCATAGACTACTGATATTTAAATGAGGGTACAGTAAAAAACTCTTACCCTCTTCCACTCATTTCAGCACTCATCGACTGCCTCAAAGGAGCAGATAAATTCACCTACCTTGACCTTAGGTGGGGATACAACAATGTTTGCATCAAAGAAGGCAATGAGTGAAAAGCAGCATTTGTAATGCTGCTCAAGGCTTATGAGCCCATTGTAATGTATTTTGGCATGACTAACAGTCCGCCAACCTTCCAACAGATGATGAACGACACATTCAACAACATGTATACTGTCGTCATCATCTACTTGGACAACATGTGTATCTATATAAAAACAAATCCAACGAGGAACACTCAGAGGTTGTCAACGAAGTTCTCCGCAGACTTCACGAAAATGACCTTTATGCAAAACCAGAAAAATGTGTATTTAATGCTGACAAAGTTGACTTTTTAGGCATGACAGTCTTAGCCGACAGGATCGGTATGCAATCAAAAAAGGTTGACGCCATCCTTGATTGGCCGGTGCCTACCAAACTAAAACAACTTCAATCTTTCCTGAGACTATGTAATTATTATTGCCACTTTATTAACGGTTTTGGACAGATCACCTGCCCCCCCAACAACCTCACAAAGAAAAATGTACCCTATACCTGGGGGGAGGCTCAACAAAAAGTGTTTGATACACTTAAAAAGCAATTCACGACAGCACCACTTTTGGCTTTTTCCGACTCCTCGAAAGACATGCGCATTGAAACAGATGCTAGTGATATTGCCTCAGGTGTAGTATTGTTCATCCTAGGTGAGGATAAATTATGGCGCCCTTGCACCTTTCTTTCTCATTCTTTTTCTTCTGCTGAATGCAACTACCCCATCTATAACAAGGAGCTGCTTGCCATCATACACACTCTCAAGGAGTGGAGTCATTACCTCATTGGAAAGGCTAATTTCGAGATTTGGACAGATCACAAAAATCTCAAATACTGGAAAAAGCCTCAAATGTTTTCTGGACACCAAGCACACTGGCACAAACTTCTTCAGGAATTTAACTACACACTCATTTATAAACCCGGCAACACGAACAGACATGCTAATGCCCTTTCCTGTCGCCCAGATCATGGCGATGCTGTCGATAAATTAAATGAGAACATCACTGTCTTCACCTTCAATGTTCTACACTCTTCCTCTTTATCTATTTCTGTACAACTGACTTCCCAGCCCTTACAGCTCATCTTATCTTAATGAGTTATCTCTTGATTTGTTCTATCTGCTCTTTAAAGCAAGACACTTGGTTTGACCAATGCTTCACCTATCCCAAGTGAGTGTTCCCACTTGAGACTATCTTTTACTCCTCTTTCCCTTGTGTAACACTTTGGGGTACACTTTGTACTTTGAAATGGGGGTCGTTCGCTAAAACCCTCGGTCGCTCCCATGACGAAATCAAAGTGACACTTCAGAGAACATGCGACCAGATGCCGCACACACAAGAATCCAAACATTCCAACACTCCCACATATGCCACTGGTGATCTTGTCTGGCTTTCCATGGATCATCTATCCCTCCTCTATCCCGCTCATAAATTAACCCAAAAATTCATTGGCTTTTATCGTATCTTCGCTGTCCTCCCTAATGCCATCACCTTCGTCCTTCCCTCCACCATATCCATCCACCCTACCATTAATATTTTCTGTGTTAAACCCTATAAAGCCCCACTGGCCAGGCAAAATGTGTACAAACCAGATGCCATTACCATGACAGAAGACCATCACAAAGAATATGAAGTGGACTATATTGTCCAATCACATCTCCACCGTGGAAAATTGCAATACCTCATCCATTGGAAGGGATGGGACGAGGTGGATTGCGCCTGAGAACCTGCCATTAACCTCAAACACGCCCAAGACACTATCAATGACTTTCACACAGCTCATCCCGTGGCTCCATGCCCTATCCGCAGGATCTCTCCAGACCAATTTATATCTCTATTCTCTCCATTCAGTCCCTCCTATTCAGAATTCACCAACTCGAGACTGGATCTCGAAGCTAGTGAATGGGGTAGTATTATAGTTCAGGACCTCACACTACATTTTCACTTTTCTTTCAATCATCATACTTAACATATTTTCACTTTCACAGTCACATGACCTACCCCTTTTTCAGATCACATGACATTTTGCTCTTCCTCATCATGTGATCTCAGCACGTGACCATGGGAACCACATGACTTCGAGTCCAGACCTAGTCCAGACTCTCACCTTATCTATGAGGTCATACCACATGGACACCCTGCCTTCTATGCATGTTCCTTATCTTACTTCTTTTCTTCTATCTCTCATACTGGCCCTCAATCCATTAGGACTTAGATGACCTACCCTAAAGCCCCTTACTTACATATATAAACCGTACCTCCATGTCGTCTATTCCCCAGTCCTATTCATTTGTATCACTCTCCCTCACAAGGGGGCCTTGTACTCTTCAAATACCACTCCTACCTTTGCACTTGCCATCTCATCCTCATAATCAAATGCTCCACATATTCACCATCTATATCCTAGTTGAAATGCTCATCATTGTCCTTCACGTCCTCATTAACACTCACTGATATACAATTGTCTCCATATCTTTGCTTGTCCAACCTGCTAATTCTCATTAGGTTTAGTCTCATTTAAGGTTCCTTGTGTCCGGTTTCAAGAACCATCAATAAATCCCCAAACAGATAGGGATTGAAGAACTGATTGGAGATGTTGAGACTAGATAGGGTAGTTGGATTGTCCTTTAAGAATAGGAATGCGATTAAGAATGGTGTTGTCAACTTTGAAGTCAGTGGAGGTGGTAAGAGCAGCCATTTAGAAAAGAAATATGTCTATAAAGCCTTTGTCAGTGATCAGAATGTCAAATAATGTTATGCTTGATCCAAATGAGGACAAGCAAAGACCTGATGGGTGAAGACAATGGTCATCTAAAGGTACAAGTCAAGGAGTTTTTCTTAGATGAAGGTATTGGAGACTTTCCAATCATGACAACAGGCCACTACCACGAAGATAAGACTTGAGGATTAACAATAGTAGTTGTTAAGATGAAGTTAGACAAGAGCACTCACTCAGAAGTAGAGCAATGACTTATAGAAGTCTGAAAGACAAGGAGAGGGAAAATGATGTATTTGAGCTAGGAACTCAAATAGGAGTTCAGATAAGACTAGCATGGGGAAATACATGCATGTGTCTAAGGGTTTATATACAAAGGCCCAGAAGGGATGACTAATCAGATGGAAGTGAATGGAAATGGAGAGAATGATTAGTCAGCAGAGTTAAAAATAGAAACAAAAGAATGATGCAGTGGCATTGTTGTGGAGCATCACTTCAACCATAAATAATGGCGAGCCCATCGAGGGCGATGGTGAAGACAATGGTAGAGGAGTTGCGTAGACGATCGTAAGGAGCCTTTTACAGTGGCATAACTGGCAAAGAGGGAATAGCCCTCCACTAATGATGCTCAGGCGGTTCAGACATAGGGAACCGGGTAAGAACAGAAGTGAATAGACTGGAAAATACTAGAGTACATGGTGCAGTATATATATGTAAGGACGGGTTAAGGGCAGGTGTGGGTATGTACTCTAGGGCCGGTATACTAGGAGTCCATGCGGTGGACATGAGGTATGATGTCATGGTGACATCATTGTCTAGACTATGACATCGTCGACCTAGACTGCTATGTCAGCATGTCACATGCCAGTATCACGTGACTCTCCTAGGGGTAAGTAATAGATAAGATCTAGTAGATAACCGGATGGTCATGTGACTAGTCACATGACGTTATCTGATAAGATAAGATAAGATCGTCTGTAGTAAACCGTTCGTAAGTGAGTCTGAGTGTAATTACAAGTATCGTAGCTCGTCTGATAACAATGGGGCCATGCCATCGATCTCAAACCTGACTTTGTCCCCAAAAAGGGTCGGGTAATCCCTCTTTCTGATGCCGAACTCGAAGAAGTTCATAACTTTATAGCTTCCGAGCAAGAGAAAGGTTATATACACCCTTCCAAGTCTCCTCAAACGGCTCCCATCTTTTTTATTCCCAAAAAGACAGGCGAAAAATGTCTCGTCATGGACTACTGATATTTGAATGAGGGTACAGTAAAAAACTCTTACCCTCTTCTGCTCATCTCAGCACTCATTGATCGCCTTAAAGGCGCAGACAAGTTTACCTGCCTCGATCTTAGGTGGGGATACAATAATGTCCACATCAAAGAAGGCGACGAGTGGAAAGCCGCGTTTGTAACGCTGCTAGGGGCCTACGAGCCTGTTGTAATGTATTTTGGCATGACTAATAGTCTGCCCACCTTCCAACAGATGATGAACAATATATTTAATGACATGTATGCTGTCGTCATCGTCTATTTGAACGATATGTGTATTTATACAAAAAACAAATCCAATGACGAACATTCTGAGGTCATTAAGGAAGTTCTCTGCAGGTTACGTGAGAATGACCTTTATGCAAAACCCAAAAAATGTGTATTTAATGCTGACAAAGTTGACTTCTTAGGCATGACAGTTTCAGCCGATGGTGTTGGCATGCAACCAAAAAAGGTTGACGCTATCCTTGATTGACCAGCACCTACCAAGTTAAAATAGCTCCAATCCTTCTTGGGATTGTGTAATTATTATCGACGTTTTATTAACAGTTTTGGACAGGTTGCCCACCCCCTCAACGACCTCACCAAGAAGAACGTCCCTTATACCTGGGGGGAGGCACAGCAAACGGTGTTCGACACGCTTAAAAAACAATTCACCACTGCACCACTTTTGGCCTTTCCCGACTTCTTCAAAGACATGCACATTGAAACTGATGCTAGCAACATTGCCTCAGGCGCAGTGTTATCGATCCTAGAGGAGGATAAGTTATAGCGCCCCTGCGCATTTTTATCTCATTCCTTCTCGTCTGCCAAACGTAATTACCCCATCTATGACAAGGAATTGCTTGCTATTATACGCGCTCTCGAGGAGTGGTGTCATTATCTAATCGGAAAGGCTAATTTCAAGATTTGGACAGACCATAAAAATCTTAAATACTGGAAAAAGCCTCAAACGCTTTCTGGTCACCAAGCGCGGTGGCATGAACTCCTCTAAGAGTTCAATTATACTCTCGTTTATAAACCCGGCAACACGAATGGACGTGCTGACACTGTCGATAAACTAAACAAGAACATCACCGTTTTCTCTACAAATGTTCTTCGTTCCTCTTTTTTATCTATTCCAGTTCAGCTTACCTCCTCAGATGCCCATTTGCCCTTAAAGGGCTCCCCCTCTGCTGCTGGTTTCGACCTCTACTCTACCATCAATCTTGACATCCCCACCCACAATCAGCAACTCATCCCCACCCATGCCAAGATCCAGCTCCCAGTTGGCACCTATGGGAGAATTGCATCTTGCTCAGGCCTTGCCTTCAAGTATAAAATTGATGTCATGGCCAGAGTCATTGACACCGATTATAGGGGAGAAATTGGTGTAATTCTCTTTAACCATTCTGATACTCCCTTCCACATCTCTAAAGCTGACCGAATCGCCTAACTAATTATTGTAAAAATAGAAAACCCCACACTGTCAGAAACAAAGACTCTAGATGAGTCAGAAAGAAACAACAAAAGGTTTGGCTCCACTGGAGTTCAAGCCATTTCCTCCATGTCTCTCACTCCAAACTTTGAAACTAAATTATGCATGGAATCTTCTAGGTTACACATTGATGCAATTAACAAATATGAATACTACGCAACGGACAGACTTTTCAGAAATTCGAACAGCATCGTTTTTATACCCCTTTCCCTTCACAATGAACTCATACCTATTTTTCACAATTCTCCAGTCGCTGGTCACCCTAGCTGCGACCATACCATTTCTTCTATTCGAAAATTTTACTGGTGGCCTGGCGCTGCCAAAGACATTTCTATCTACATCAAACACTGTCAGGTGTGCTCCCTCATGAAGGGTTCATCAAAGCCACTGGCAGGAAAACTTTTACCTCTTCCTGTCACTTCCCACCCATGGGAAGACATTTCCATTGACTTTGTCACCAGACTTCCCCTTTCTCATGGCTTTGATTCTATAGGGGTTGTCATGGATCATTTTTCTAAAGAGATTGTTCTTTTCCCTTGTATAAAAACCACTTCTTCCTCGGACTTAGCTTCTTTATTTAGAGACCACATATGGTGTCTCCACAGACTCCCTAACACTATTTTATCTGACAGAGGACCATAATTCGTCTCGGAGTTTATCAGAGAGTTGTGCAAAGTTTTGGGCATACAGCAGAAGCTATCAACAGTGTACCATCCACAGACGGACGGACAAACAGAGAGGGTCAATCAGAAGATCCTCACATACCTACGAGCCTACATGGCAAAAAACCAGGATTCATGGGCATCTATGCTAAAGATGGCTTAATTCGCTCACAACAACACTATCACAATGGCAACCGGTACTTCACCGTTCTCAGTCACACAGAATTACTCGCCTTGCATGGGATCAGAACCCACAACGTCTCACACGACTCCTGGGGGGTCGTTTGCTAAAAATCTCGGTCACTCCCATGATAAAATAAAAGTGACACTACAGAAAACACACGACCGGATGTCACATGCATAAGAATCCAAGCGTTCCACTGCTCCCACATATTCTATCGGTGATCTTGTTTGGCTTTCCATGGATCACCTCTCCCTCCCCTATCTTGCTCATAAGCTCACACAGAAGTTTATTGGCCCTTATCACATCTCCGCTGTCCTCCCTAATGCCGTCACTCTTGTCCTTCCCTCTTCCGTTACCATCCACCCCATTGTCAACATTTCCTGTGTTAAACCCTATAAAGCCCCACTAGCCGGGCAAAACGTTTACAAACCTGATGCTGTTACCGTGACAGAAGACCGTCACGAAGAATACAAAGTGGACTATATCGTCCAATCACATCTCTACTGCAGAAAATTACAGTATCTCATCCATTGGAAAGGATGGGACGAGGTGGATCACACCTGGGAACCCGCTGTAAACCTCAAACACGCCCAAGACGCTATAAATGACTTTCACACAGCTCATCCCGCAGCACCACGTCCTATCCGCAGAATCTCTGAAGAACAATTCACATCTCTCTTCTCTCCATTCAGTCCCTCCTATTCAGAATTCACCAACTCAAGACTGGATCTCAAAGCTGGTGAATGGGGGGTAGTGTTATAGTTCAGGACCTTATGCTATGTTTCCACTTTCTTTTGCTCATTGTACTTAACAATATTTTCACTTTCAGATCACATGACATTCCATTCTTCCTCATCACGTGACCGTGGGAACCACATGACCTCGAGTCCAGACCCAGTCTAGACTCTCACCTTATCTATGAGGTCATGCCACACAGACACCTTGCTTGCTACACATGTTCCTTATCTTTCTTCTCTTCTTCTTTCTCTCATACTGGCCCTCAATCCTTTCAGACTCAAACAACCTACCCTAAAGCACCTTTCTTACATATATAAACCGTACCTCTATGTTGTCTCTCCTCAGTCCTATTCATTTGTCTAACTCTCCCTTGGGGGCTTTGGACTCTTTGACTACCACTCCTACCCTTGCACTTTGCCATCTCATTCTCATCATTGGATGCTATGTACCTTCTTCGTTGAAATCCCATCTACCATGTTTACCATCTCACTTATTGTCATCTTCAACACTCAGTTCCGACAAATCATTTCTATCAGTTCTCTCGTTAGACCTAGTATCCAAGGTTTATCTCGTTCAAGGTTTCCATTTGGTTTCACTTGAGGCGAAGAAAAAAAATGAAATCCACTTCTACACATGGTGGTAAGTTCTTTGTTGTGACTTGCCCTCCTCAGTAGCTTTTCTTTTTCACTTTTGGTTAATCCCTGCCAGGATATCATAGACATTGTTGAGTTGTTCTGGTGAATCTTCGAAAAAACAAATTAGTCTCTGGATAGGGATAACCTTTTCAAGAAGAAGTTTATGCTTTAGAAATAGCTATTGTGATTCATCTGAGTAGAAAGCAATCCTAGCTTGGAAATCAAAAATTTAATTCCAAGTGTGCATACTCATCCCAAATAGTCTCTGCCCCACTTGGGACAGAAGTTCTCAATACCTCTTGATGAGTTTGTAGAGGTTGGTGTTTTTTTCAGCCCAAAAAGCTAGAGCCATCACTTTGAAGAGAAAGATGTTGGAATAGCAAGGTGGAAAGATGTTGTGATAGAAGATTTCAAATCCTTGACCATGGATGTGAAGGTTGGGGGTATTATAATTCTTTCTTTCTTGTACTCCTTTTTCTTCAGATGAGGACCATCCTCACTAACACTTGTATCCATCTCATGCTAACCTTCATCTTTGGACTCATACTTGGCCATTAGAGCCCCATCAAGAATTCCTCTCATCATTGCTTACTCATTTATGCTTACTCACTTGCTGATACTATCACATCACTCTTTTTCTTCTATCTTTAACTCTGCTGACTAATTGTTCTCTCCATTTCCATTCCTTTCTATCCAATTAGTCATCTCTTTTTGGCTCTTATATATAAACCCTTAGACACATGCATGTATTTCCCCATGCTAGTCTTACCTGAATTTCCATCTGGGTTCCTAGCTCAATATATCATTTCCCTCCCCCCTCATCACTTGAACTTTTATAAGTCATCACTCTACTTCTGAGTGAGTGCTCCTCTGTAACCTCATCTTGACGACTATTGTTGTCAACCTTCAAATCTTACCTATATGGTAGTGACCCATCGTCCTGATTGGAACAACTTCAACTTCCTCATCAAAGGAACATCCCTTTGACTCATCTCTTGGAAGACCGTCATCTTCACCCATTAAGTCTTCACTTACCCCATTAGGGTCAAGCATAACAGGGGGTCTCATCATAGGTGCAAACTGGAAAAGCCCATCAAGCTCTCTCAAGGTATTGGGCAATGGTCTCATTAAGATAGCAAAGACCATTGATGGCAGGTTTCCAAGCCATAAGTTGACCTGAATGAGTCTCCTCCTAGCGAAGCCAGAAGGGAATTACCTGT
>JBBPRT010000224.1:0-16276 GCA_038093175.1 Boletus hoseneyae
GTCGTTCAACAGCGGTAAATGGTCTACGCTCCCGAGCCGTGACAGCTCGATGGCGCTCACGCTGCCCCGGCCCACCGGCGTCTTGGTCGCATACCGATCGAACGCCGACGGCGCGGGAGACGCACGCCCTCCCGCGATCGAACCCGCATAGTAGTGCGTCTTTTGGTGGTAGACCGAGGCACTGTCGCCGCGATTGTGCCCAAAGATGGCGTTGGAGGCGATAGAGCGGGCATCCCAGTCCAATTCGCCTCTGTCGCGGCGATACAGCGCCGGATCGTACTCCAGGTCCCGCTGCTCGATACCCGCAATCCGAAGACCACCTTCGACCACCCGGGCGTCCATCTTTTGTCCCCCATACTCATCCAACTGAGCCTTCCCACTGCTCATCTTGCCTTTGTACACGTCAGGGAGGAGATCCATCATCTTGGCGTGCAACATGGGCGTGAACAGTTCGGCATGGAGTGCGGGGTGACCGAAACGCTTCTCGAGGCGGTTCCTGGAGTCGTCCGCTCGCGATGAACTGATCTTGGCTTCTCGCAGTTCCGTCTCCGAGGGAATATAATATATATACTTCTCGTAGAACGTCCTGTTCAGCCAGATCTTGAAGGCAACGACGAACAGGATCGGTGGGACGGTCGTAACCCACATGAAAGACCTGAATTTGTACTGAAGACCGATAGCTGAACATCGCGTGTGTTCAGAGAAGAAAAGCCAAGGGGGAACTCGAGAACTCACTGAGAACCATTAGCATTTGCATCAGGACCACCGATACCAGCACCCTGTTGACGACCATGTTCCAAAGACGCTGACAGAATGGCGCGTCAGTCGGATGATTCCAACACATACTTTAGTACCCACCCCTCCGGTCTCGACGCGCGTGATAAACACAAACATCAACTGGTACTTGTATACCCACGAAGAGATCCAAAACACGATAGCGGCGGCGAGGGAAACCAAGGGTGCGAGCGGCGCAAAGACGAATGCAACAGTCCCCATGAAGAGCTACACAGCATATCAACTTTGAGCTTTCACAGAAAAACAGAAAAACGTACAATGTTGGAGCTGAGGGGTGTAAAGTGATGAGCACCACAGACAGTAATACGAGGAATCGACCTACTAGTAGATATCATACTGGAATTCGGGTGGTTGCGTCCATTCACGAATGTCTCGAGGAGTACGGCCAAACACGCTAAAGGGAACAGAGTGTCAAAGCTTCGCACGTCCGAGGTTCGGAACCATGCTCACCGCGTCTTGAATGAGGTCCAAACGAGGTTCAAAATCTGAGCCAAGTCAAAGATCACAAGGAAACCGCGCAGACTACATGAACCATCTCAGCACCCTCTCAACGCACTTGTGATTTCGACGTACGGAAAGAAGGTAAGCCAATACGAAGCTTGGTTGACGTAGGTCTGGTTGATGGTGGCCGGCAATGCTAAACGAATACCCAGGAATTAGCTAAAGAAGTCGTCTCACGAAACTAGGTTATCCTTACATGACAACCCGTCAATGACCCCCTGGAAGCTGGTGTGCTCACCAATCTCACTGACGATCTGTTCGGCAGCAACTGGAATGACGATTTTAGACTTGGCGAATGTACTGTTCACTGGTGACTTACTGAAAAAGACGCCGATCAAGGTGAAGATCACCAACTGCGAAATCACCAAAAAGGTATAATAGCGAGCGACGACGGCACATTCGAGGCTGCATCAACGTTGAGTGTCGAACCCTCTCACATATATGTCGACCCTTACCGACTACGCGTCTGAGCACCCTGGAATCGAGTGAGCCATCGCATGACAATGGGCAAGAAGAATCCGAATAAAGCCGAGACCGCGGGTGGCAAGACACCAGAAACAAACGCAAAAGAACCCGGAGAGGCCTTGGACCATTGTGACAAGAAACCGACGTATGCGGATATCTATTCATGACTGTCACACATGTTCGCACGCCGGGCGAGGTGAAAAAACGCACCGAGGACAAGTTGGCAAGAATGGAGATGACGAACAACGGGATGGTATTGAAGAAACAGACCAAGACCAACAACAAGAAACCGGCAAACCTGTTCCGGAGTAATTCTGCAGTTGATTTATTGAGATTTTCCCAGATCTGCGAGTCGAACAACGACATGAGTGAGGGTGGGCAGGGTGAGATGACGACGCACAATGTCTTTGGGATTGGGTGCCATAGCAATGTCTGTGCCCTTTGGATGTTTCTTGCGAAGGATATGTGCCACGATGTGGGCATATGCAATCGTAGCCATGGACGCAAAGCCGTAGCTTTCCGCCTTGCGGGTATCAATCTCCTGGCGATAATCCTCGATCGCCTGTTCCGTGCGTTTAAGTTTCGCGCTAGAAAACGTGAGATCGACATCACGAGATCAAACCAAGCCACGCACGTATAAAAGTCGATGGCATCCTTCTTCACACCACCCATACCAAGGAAACCGCCGATGCGAATGGTCGGACGGTCCTTGGCGATCTTCCCCCCCTTGAGGTACGTGACGAGAACCTGTTCTACCTCGCGTACTGCCATGTTGTGGTATTCGATAAGCTCCGGCAGACGACCGACTTTACGACCGATGTGCACCGACGTCGTGGGGTATGGGACCTGAACGCTTTCAAAGATGGCACGGATGCCTTCGTCGGTTTGGTATTTCTTTGGGACGTCGGTGATAATGAGGGTTCGCGCGTAAAACGACTCGAGGTATTCTGGGGAGCGGAACCATTCTTGGCGTAGGCGTAACATGTGCGTCCAATTTTTCCAGATGAAGAACATGACGAGGCCAGATATGAGATACGAGACTGCGACGTGGGCAAAGAGCCAACCGCCTTGAACGTTACGGATGGTGAGCATGGAGAGGATGTCACGGTCGGAGGAGGAGACGTGCTGAACGTTGTATACGGCGTCGATGGGTATGAGGACAGCACATCCAAGTAAGGCAATGCAGGTGAACGTCATGCGCATCATACGAGTGAAACGTAGAAAGGTGACGGCGTCGAGACCGAGCTTGTCCACGAGCTCTGGTTCTTTGGTACGGTAGAGTGGTGGTAGCCATCCGAAGAGGGAGTTGGATATGCGGGGTGGTGACTTGTCGCCGGTGTGGTATTTGACCTTTGGTTCGTAAATCACCTGGGATCCTGGTGTGAAGACGTGAGAGGTGCTGATGCTGGTAAGGATATACCTTGTTTTTGGGCCTGAGGACGTTAAATGCCACTACGGTGGCCACCTGGGATGGTAGAGACGTGATAAGGGCACGTTTTGGAGTGCAACCGACGTACTGAAACGATGGACATGAGGGCTACTTGTGAGCCAACTGCAGCGGGCGCCAGCGCTCTTGATGAGTTTTCATCGATGATTGTGCCAATGTCGGCCATGGTGTAAAGGAATTAGACGAAGTCTTTCGACCAGAAAGTCGTACAGTTACAGTACGGGAGAGGACGAGCCCGATGGCAGTCGTGGTAAAACGACCCTTTGTTGTTCTTTTCCTGGTCGACGAAAAGAACAAAAGTCTCGCGTCGTCCAGCAACCGCGATCATTGTCGAACAACAGTCTCGAGGCACACAAAAAATAATGTCCGAATCACACCGACTCCTACTGGTCTGAGGCATGCAAACGGTGATTACGCCTCGCTCATAAGACAATGCTAAACGATGCAGCGGGGCCTCCTGACCGGTGCCAGTGCGTCCGTAAATCGGAAATGAGTACTTCTTGGATCCAGGTTGGGTATTGAGCGGCGCGACAAGTACGACACCGACATCCTCTAACCCGCGGCGAACGCTGCAGCCGTCACTCTCGAGCGAGTGCGCGAAGACTGGCATTCTGACGGCCGTAAGTGCAAGAGGACACGTCTGTGACTCACGAACACACTAGGTGGACGGAGATATCCAATCGTGGACCACCAAGCTGATCTTGGAGGGTCAGCAGGGAGCCAGGAATATTTACCATCAGTCCCCCATGATTTTGGTACGACACACGTCGGTGGAACGGAAACCCGCATACCAGAGAGTGCATCGCGGCTCTGCCAGTAGTCGCCTCGAGGCTCGTCAATACGAATCAAATTCCGACCCACCGAATGTCGGACGCAACTTTTTGGGCGTAGGCCGATGCGCGGAAAATCGAGTGTGCACAATGCATGTCACGCTTGTGGTGGTTTTCGTTAAATCGCAAAGCAGACTGTCTGTTCGTCCAAACCTGATTCTTTCTATCATGACATTTTAGTTCCAGAGGCGAGTCTGAGACGCACTGGATCATCCTCGAAGATCCTAGTCCATACCTCTTGCGGAGCGCTAGGGGGAATGCGGAAGTCCAAAACTCGATGACATTGCCGCATTCACCCTCTGGCAAAAGAACCCACGTGCCCCTGTCGGTCGGCTACGTGCTCCTCGAAACATGTCGTTGAAATTGCGACGCGTCCCTGACTCCGGGTCGCCAATCGCATCTGAGTCGATCGCTCAAGACCCATGCATGGATTAGTACTTTATCTCGGCTCTACATATCCGGGCCACCCCAAGCGCGAGACAACCTAGACGGCGCAGCACGGTCTCCTTCGTTCATATGGCAATCATTTTACGGTATCTCCAGCCTATGAGACTGATAGATTTGTCAATCCAATCGCGTTGTATAACTATATTCCTGTCTCGAGGCATCTACCTCGAGCGCGTGCACGCGTGAAACAGATCCGTTTGTTGATCTCGTATACGAGTAGTACCGAGGTTGGTGCCCTCCGGCATCTCACCAAGGGGGTAAAGGGTATCCTACACCACCCATCCTACCATCACACTCCAACCTCCATGATCCGCTTCCGTTGCTCGTCCTAAAAGAGCCCCATCAAAATCACGAAAAAATCAAAACCCCATTCAAAAGGGTCACGACTCACCAAAGGATATGGCCCCAATTCGATATCCGTCTCTACCTGGGTATGAATATGAATCGCATTCTTTTGCCCGCTGTTGATGTTGCGGTTGCAGTTGTTGCTCGAACTCGTGCGTCCCAAATGCGAATGCGAATGTGACTGTCCATTGGACGCCGTGCACTCCCAGACAGCAACGACGTTTTGGTTGTCCATCCCATCCCGCAACACGAGACGAGCGTTCAGCGTCGCCAACAAACAATTGGCGTACCTAGCCAGAAACATCAACAACACCATCCAGGGGTCGGAGACAACATCTAGACGTACAGCTTGGATACAATGTAAAATCTGTTGTCGAAGAAAACTGAGCACGAGCACGACGAAAAAAAATAACAACGCACAGCGCTATGTGGTACAACGTCACCCGGTACCCGACTGCAAGTATAAGTTCAACCACAGCAGCCGTCGTGGTAATGAGACCCGTCTCGATCGTCAGTCTGACAAGCTTGATCGACGTCGACCACGTGGTTCGAAACTGGGATTTGGCATGGAGGAGCTTTCCGTATCAAACACGCAGCGCCCGCGAGCATGAGCATGAACAGTTAGTTCGCTTGAACACGGTTGAATCGGTGGCGCGTACGATGAGCGTCATGTACACGGTGATCGTCAGATCACAAAACAAGCCGCCGCACAACCAGACCTGACAAAACCCACACGTCGAAGATGCGGCCTTTTCGACTGAACCAGAAACACGCACGGGAATGTAAAACGGCATTGGATGGCTGGCGTCCAGGTCTGGGACGAGACCGTACTACCGTTCGTGAGGTCCTGAATAGTGCACAGAACGACGATGAAAGGGACTTACCGCGACGCCACCATAGGTCACCATAGCACATTGAAGAACCGAAACCTGCCAGAGCATTCTCATCTTAGCAACGTACCGCCCCAATCACAGTGTATATCATCACCATCATCACCACAACCGGAACCGATAAGGATTTCCGGACGGCCCATATCCGCCAACAGAAAAATCCGTGCGTCAGCGAGGACACTGCGCGTGTTCGAATCAAATCCAGATCACCATCATGTTTGGAAAACTCTCACCTATGCCTGTGAGAGGCGACAAGGCAACAAACGACCAGAGTGGATCCGGCGAGAGCTCCTTCCCATCGATCCCTGAAGCCACGATGGAAGACAGGTCCGAGTCGTGCGCGGTCACCCCTACCCAAAAGCCATGCAAGGCAAAGATGGTGATGAACATTTCGAGTAACAAAATGACTGTGACTGTGTTGTGATCTCAACGGATCGCCCACATGAATACCAGCAGGCATTTACCTAGTATTCTTATCCACGCCCGGTCATTGGGAAATCTAGTAAAATAGATGACTGGGTGGTGGTATCTGGGTCAGCTTTTCTGTCGACAGGGCCGTACGGTCGACTTACAACACTGGACGGATAGAACGCCCATCAAACCAAAACACATGGCATATCCAAGTACCTACGCAGCATGAGCACGAGCAGATCAACAGGGACAAACGGGCACGCACGAATGGTCCTTCACTTGAGACGCGACAAGCAATTTTGAATGAATGCATTGTGCATCGCAAAGTCAGAGTAGACACTCACTCCGTGGTATCATTGGAACTATAAGACAGTTTTAGCGAGTGAGACACGACAGGGGGCAGTGAAACGAAGGCGTACGGTAAAACTGACCGATGTGACAACATTTTGATATGGCTTGCTCAGGCGCGAAGAGTGGTGGTTTGTTCCACTGGCAGGCTGAGCCCACCATATATACGTGGCCTCAAGAGCACCGGTCATCAGATATGGAGAAAAAATAGTGTTGCACTCAAATATCTCATCGGTTCTGTGATGGCGGATGCATCGATGGCCTGCACAGCCAACAGGTCTTTTATCTGGTATCCTCGGAGAAAATATAGAACATATTGCATGGCCCTTCAAAGCTTACAGCAAACAACCAGCACCTCAGCTCCGCGTTGGATGTAAACCAGACCCGGAAGCCAACCAGAGTGCATCAAACGAGAGGCGGCAGAATGAGTTCAGGATGCTTTTCGTGCTTGGACTATAATTAAACGCCCTAGTAGTTAGCAACATGATTTGCTGTGAGTCCTATCTGATAACTCACACACTTGCCATCTTCCCGTGTGATCTTTGCAGTGTATTCTAACCACAACAACCGGATAAACCCGATCCACTATGGGAACTGGGGTAGCCCACAAAGTTGGGGAGTGTTTGAGCGTACAGCATTTGAACACCGACTCGTCGTCCGAAGCTGTGGTACCGAACGAGAAAGCTGCGAAGGTCGTGAGAGACATGAACAGCAACGAGGGGGCGCTGGAACGGCACGATACTTGAGGAAGATATTGGGATGAGATATCGATACACATTTCCTTCGTCAGATACAAGGGTCATCATGATTTCTCGCTCATGAGTAAGTTCAGAGCTCTGACGACCTGCCCCACAGCCTCCCTGACGCTCTCTGCATCACTTGCTAGGACGCGATGCATGAAGCGACCTTCAAACTTGTCTGGATGAAATCGCAACAAGGTTTCCTTGAGTTTATCTCTATTTCGCCTTGAAATAGCGTCATTTCTGGTGGGAATAACCATGTCGCCAACATCTGGCAACAAGAACGAGGCGATAGCTTCTGGGGTAATGTCCTCTACCTGGAGGGGGCCGCTGTCTGAGACATTCAGCTTCACAAACTGTTCTGAGAAAAGGGGCCAGGGAATATCTTGAAACTTCAACGGTCCATGATCCTGCGTGCGAGGGCCCAAGAGCGCCTTCCACTGTTGTTCGTATCGCTGACGGTATTCTTCCTCTCGTTGCGTCTGTCTCTGCTTTCTCCGCCTTTCCTCCTGCTCGCGGGCAATCTTCTCGAAGCGGGCCGTCTCTGCCTTGATTTCCTTTTCGCGGGCTCTCCGAGCAGCCCTTTCTGCATCCCGCTTTGCTTGTTCTTCGTACTCTCGCGCGTGCTTTTTCCTGGTATGATTAGTTGACGTCGATCAAGCATGTATACCGCACCACTTACTTCCACATGCCTTCCCTGACCCACTCAGCGTACTCGTCATCGTCCATGTATTGAGGATTCGCCATATCATGCTCATCGCGTGCCCACCTATCAGGAATGTGGGTGTAATCGTTGGATCGCGCATTAACTCCATCCAAGCGTTCATCTTCTCCGAGCGCCTCCCATAACTTTTCTCTGAAACGCATCTCTTCCAGCTCGGCTCTGACAGTGTCATTGTGAGACGAGAGATGGTCGTCAGAATTGGAGTACTTTCTGTTTCGACTGCTTGAACCCGGTTCGGGGTCGTCCGAGTCTGCGCGCTTTCGTTTTGCGGCCCTTTTCGCTGCCCTGTACGCTTTACGTTGTGCTCGCTCCTGTTCTTCTGCTGGTGTCCGTTTCAGATGCAACTTGGTCATGGCCAAGAGCGACTCTGCGTACGTAAGCTCCACTCGCTCCCTTTTCTTTCACCATGCACGGTCTCTACGACGGTATGTCCTCCTCCTTCTCCCCCCCGCCATTCGGGAACTGAGTCTTTATCTAGTCGCCAGACAGCTCTTGCTTGTCATACCACCCGTCATTTTCCCGTTCCCATTCTTCATCGATGCACCGTTTGGCCGATTCACGCCGTCGACCAACAGCATCTTCCTCGTCGACGGCATCCACGCCTGGATCGTGATGGAAATCGTCTCACCCATCGCATTCATCAACGCACTTGTCAACAAGCCCTTTGCGTCCTCCCCAGCTGACACTCAGCCCCTCGGCCCTGCCCAACTCGTCCTCGCCGGTCTCTTCCTGGTCCACTACGCCAACCGCGCCATCATCTCCCCCCTCCGCACGCCCTCGCGCTCCAAAGCACACATCAGCGTCCCCATCTATGGCATCGTCTTCAACGTCCTCAATGCCACCCTGATGGGCACCTACCTCCACGCCAGCGTCGCATCCACCTTCCTCGCACCCGCCTTCACCCGACCCGTCTTCTGGGCAGGCACCACCATCTGGGTACTCGGTTTCGCCGGCAACATTCTCCACGACGAAGTCCTCCTCAACATCCGTCGCAACGCCAGAGCCAAGGGCAAAGCCAAAGCCAAATCCGACGACGATGACAGTGCGCCCAAGAAACCAGGAGAGCACTACGGCATTCCGCACGGACGCCTGTACGCGTACGTTTCGTACCCCAACTACCTCTGCGAATGGATCGAGTGGATCGGGTTCGCCCTCGCTGCGGCACCTGTTCCTACGGTGACGTCTCTCAGTGCGCTCATGTCCTCTGCCCAACCGCCGTGGATTTTCTTCCTTTCAGAAATTTTCCTCATGATCGCGAGAGCGTACAAGGGACATCGGTGGTACCTCCAGAAATTCCCAGATTACCCCAAGGATAGAAAAGCGGTCATTCCCTACATCTTTTAGCATGTATCTGCCCGTGGCATTATCGTTGGGGTATGATAGCCAAAACGTTTTACTATTATTGTCACTTTTATGACAGCGTAACACGAATGGCTAGGGGAAACACCCTCCAATAATCGGATAATTTATCGCCATCCTTTCGAATGGAACCAACTTGAAGTTCGAAATATGTGCTGTTTGAGGTGGGGGATTTTGAGGTCTGTCGAATCTGTTGAGCCGTTACTCTTTTCAACTTTCACGGCATGCACACGGCGGACACCATAGACACAGTCCTGAAAGTTCTGCCAAATACCGAGCGACCTTCATCCAGGATCTCTCGGATCTTCCGGTAGATCTTCCCTATGGTCCCAGTCTGGAACCTCGAGATGCTTAAACACCGACTGGACTTCACCAAAGGGAAGCTCGTGGTGCTCGAACAATATCCTCGCATCCTGAATCAACTTACGGTCCACCGGCAATCCACGGATTTCCCGTTCCGAGGTATGCTGATTACAGGTAGCCTTGGCATCGGTGCGTGTTGATAGTCATGTGTTCTGCTTTTCTCTAACTAGTTTCGTAAACAGGAAAGACATGCTGTCTATGGTACCTCCTTGTCGTGCACTTGTGCAAGGCGGAACCCGTAGTATTAATCTATGACAACAGACTCTGCCGGGTCGGGGTTCTATGCTCTCAACGAGGCGTCTGCTAGGATCCTAGAACCGAATGTTTTTCGAAATGTCCCTTGTCAGTCGATATGGACGTCAAAGGAACCAGCCTTTGGCCCGCTATTTTATCCCGCGGTTCCAAATGTTTTACAGTGGCGGCCAGGGTTGGGTCAAACAGAACAGGGTCGCAACCGTTGTCCTCGATGCCCTGTCGAATAAAGATTTGAGACAATCATTACCCCGGTATTTATTACGTTGACACTTAACGACCTCAGTCCGTCGACGAAGGGACGTTAGACCGCCTGCTCAATATCTTTGGTCTGAACATACGAGATGACACCTCGAAGGATTGAACAAGACTCGACTCGAATACCTTTTCAATAACCCCGACTCCCTTTCTAATCCCTTCTCGCGCACCCTTGTGCACACATGTGGTAAAAAAGGGGTTGAAGCGTGGGACCAAACCGTCCTCCATCGGATTTGCACACCACTTGTCCTCCGTCTCCTCGTGCATTCCAAAGAATCACGTTTGAAGGAGCCAAGAGAAACATCAGCTATTCTCTGCCTTCAAAGTCCTCTGTCACGCCAAGGTTTGCGAAATGGATGAACTCATTCTCCATCCGATTTCTAAACATCAGAACAATTTGAAGAAGATAGACGGCACCTCACCGGTGCAGTACATTGGGAACGCCAGATGGAGATATATGAGGCTGGGATGGAAGTTGAGATGACAGTGAATACGGAACGCTATAATGTTCCCGCAGCTGGGAACAACCCAACTTTTCATTTCTTTATCCAAATGAGTCTATAACAGGGACCGTTCAAGAAAAAGGGTGTTGCCCAGTTTTGTACACGTCTCAAGGCGTTCGACCAGGGCCGCAACTGGAAGATCGACAAAATGAAATTTGCCCTTGTTGCCCCGACTGGCTATGCGTTCGAGTTTCCGACAAGCCTGAGTCAACCCACGATGTGGACCTTTTTGTCTTGGAACCTGATGCGGGAAATCACTGGCAGTGTATGTATTGTCGTTATTCCTGTTCCATTGTGCCATCACTGACTCATCAGATGTTAGATGTCGAATTTGATGAGGGCGATGAAGTTGATGACGACGACTCGGACATAGATACAGACGATGAATGACGGCTCGACTGAATGTTCATGGTTGCTGATGTATGTTACTCTCCGCGTCAGGCTGCGTCAATCGTGTAAATGTACAAATTACATTGCCTTGATGCTCTGAGCATATTCCAAGTCAGGACCCGTGGTGAGCCCCACGATGAATTTCGGAAAGACGACTTAGATGCAAGGATGTGACAACATTGGACTAGCGGGCGAGATCAGCTGCGAACCAGAAAAAAATGTGCAGAGTCACACAAGAGGGGTCTTTGTTGGATTTGATCCACATTTAAATCTCCGCTAATCTCCGCTTGAATAATCAACCTGTTTGGTTCCGCCATAGACAAGTCAACAGGACACCAACAAAATTGTTTTTAGACGCCATTTATTTCCTTCCCCACTCCCCTTTTTTCCAGTGCCACGACTCAGGATGATGTCCTCCGACGAACCGGCGTCAACGCCGCTCCAGACGGTCCAAGCATCGATCACGAAGGCCCAGCGCCAGTACCAACAAACGCTCGACCGGTGGACACCTCATGTCCTGCAGCGGTGGCTGGCGACGTTCGGTCTGCTCACCCTGTTTATGCTTCGAATCGTCTTTTCCCAAGGGGTAAGTGTCCATGTGATCTTGTCGTATATCCCACTCACTCATCGCCCAGTGGTACATTGGTTCGTAACGAACTTCCTGTGTGCGAGCGACAGTAACTAACGTATCTCTATGAATGTTGGGAACAGTATGCTGTGCGTTCTCTTGCCTGTGTCTCATTTCAGTCTGGTGACCGTTACCCAGATGGCCTTGCGATCTACCTTCTCAACTTGTTGCTGGCATTCCTGCAGCCCAAGTTCGACCCTTCCCTTCAGGATGATCTGCTTGCGGACGAGATCGAGGAAGGCGCCACTGACAGCGGTCCCACGCTTCCCTCTCAACGAGATGACGAATTCAGGCCTTTTGTGAGGCGGTTGCCTGAATGGCAGTTCTGGTACTCCGTCCGCGTTCCGCAGTATCCCCGAGGAATTAATGCAGTTTGCTTTTAGGCTCAGTTCGACCCGAGCTGTCATCATATCACTGCTGTGCACCGTTTCAGATATGTTTGACGTCCCCGTTTACTGGCCAATCCTCGTGGTGTACTTTTGTGTATTGTTCGCATTGACGATGCGTCGTCAAATACAGTATGTCGACTTACACACGACCTTACCTTTGCTCACACTCAACCTTTTCAGACATATGATCAAGTACAAATACATACCCTTCGATATCGGTCGCAAGGCACGGTATGGTGGGAGCAAGTAGGCGACCTCCGTTGCCCCTCGTACGCCGCACCACGAAAAGACATTTTTCCTTTTCTTTCTTCGCCATTCGTCCTATGGACATGCTGCTCTAGTTGGATGGTGGTAGATGTGATTGTGTGGTACTGGTACGGATTTACAGCGATTATAATGCACCTCTGATAGATATCTCGTGAATCTCATGATACTGATTTCTGTCACGTGACCTTTTACACACGTCCCATCGCTCGGTCAACTTGTTACGACAATCGTCGGTGATGGCGACCACCGGTTCGTACCCGCCTGCAGTGTACGCAATGGCAAAGCATGTCTCGGACTGCTTGCAAACCCATCGGGTGCGGTTCTCTACCCGATCTAATCACCCGCCACTCTTTGTGGGTGTCCAAGGACCGCAAGGGAGCGGCAAGACCTTTCTCACGTCTCGACTTCGTTCGCTACTTGCAGAATCGCCCTACTCTCTATCGGTCGCTGTGCTCTCGATCGACGACCTCTACCTACCCCATGCGAGACTGACGGCGCTTGCCGAGGCGCATCCACGAAACAGACTGTTGCAGGGTCGTGGACAACCGGGGACGCACGATATTAAACTCGGGCGTGAGACCCTCCAGGCGCTCAAGACGATCAACGACGTCGAGAGAAGGTCGGACCAGGTAACATTGCCCGTATTCGACAAGAGCTTGTTTGGCGGCGAGGGCGATCGGGCTGCGGAGGGTCGAGTGGTGCATCGGCCTGTGGATGTGGTCGTGCTCGAGGGGTGGTGTGTCGGGTTCTACCCCGTGCGGAAAGAGGTGGTCGAGGCGCGGTGGCGGCGGCCGGTGTGCGGTCTGGACGCATTTGATATGGAGGCGTATGTCTCGTTCGAGGACGTGCTCGCGGTGAACGATTTGTTGAGGGCGTATGTCGAGTGGTGGCGCGTGTTGGATGCGTTTGTTCAGGTATGCGGTTTATTCAATTGTTTCATTCATGCGGCTGTTTTTTCGGTGTCGATGATGGGCTGGTTTCGTTGTGTAGATCAGGGGGCCGTCGACGTCCCCGTATGCGATTATTTATCGCTGGCGGTTGCAACAAGAGGAGGATATGAAGGCAAAGAACGGGGGGCGGGGGATGACGGGCGCGCAAGTGAAGACGCGAGTGTCTTTCTCTCTGGTTTGTTCCGAGGGTTGTGTTGCTCACGCACGGGGGTTGGACAGGTTCGTGGATCGGTATATCCCTGGCTACGTATTTTTTGGAGATGGCGTCACGAGAGGGACGGTGGGCGAGGAAAGTGGGGAACTGCCGCCATGGCACGGTCGCGGTTTGGTGATCGAACTAGACGCGGAACGGACGCTGCTGAGCACGAGTCAGTTCTGAGGTCCGCGTTATGAGACATTGATCAGACGATCATGTATCATCGTGATCTCGTTCGTGTTTGAATGGACTATCCATTCCAATCTCGTTCGACCTTTATTTCTGAATACCTTGGTTTACTCCTCCAGAGGGTCCGCTGATCGACATGTGTTAGCCATATGCTTATTTATACAAAACGGTCAGAAGGATGAAATGATGGGCAAAGGCAACAATTTTCCCCGTAACATGATCAGGGTTTATCGAACTCATAAAACCCAAGTTCAGGCTGGCTCTGAGACACCGAACAAGAACTTGAAACTGACGACGGTTACGGTAATCTTCATCGCGCTCATCTTTGTTGCCGTGGACATATAACTATCTCCAGCACTCTCCGTCGCATCAAATTGAAGCTCGAACGTTGGTTCAAGTTACATACATGGGCCAGAGTACTTGCAAAAGCTTACTACGATTGGGGCGTGAGCACAATAACAATAACAAACGCGATCGTCCCTTCACGTTGAAAACGGACGCTGTGATCCGGAAATGCACACTCCAAATCCTTGATCACGGACAGGGAAAGTCATTACCTCGAATAATGAGATAGATGTCAGGAATTTACCGGTCAGCTCAGGTACTAGACCAGTTGTCTTCGATGAATGCTATTCATCGGGGAACAGAAGGAGAAAGGCGAACGTGTGACGGTCGCGAGCTCGTAGCGCGGTGCACCTAGCATATCAAAGCGTTCGAGAAGATGTTCTATGGTGCGTACAGGTACCACTGGTGCAGGACAGAAGCAAAGTGCTGATATTAGTCGCGACTATATGATCTAGCCTGAACATGAAAGAGCTAGGTCATGAGGACAAAGACGAACGTGTAGTGTAGACACAGGCGCTCGATGGACTCGAATGTGAGGGGGGTGCGTATAGCTCAAGTCGCTAGGGAGGTGTCCGAACCGTCTATGGTGCGCGGGCAGTTCGGAAAAGAAAGAAGGCAGAGTTCAGCATTCTTGGTTGCGCCCACATGATGCTGCACCTTCATCGACAGCTGGGATATCGTTGTGAGACATCTCAACATCTGCTACATCATGGGAGAGGCTCAGTGGACCCAACCAACTGTCAGGAACAGGCTCTTGCAAACCATCGTCCTGGCAAATCTTGTCATCAAATACGGAAAATATTCTACGATATCTACACCAAGGTCTGCTTCTCTTCGCTGACGAAGGTCTCTCCTAGAAAACTCATTCAACGAGGCTGTGAGCGCCCAAGGGACTAAGATCGCAAGCAAGGGGCAGTTTGAATTCGGCCACTGTGGTCGCGAAAACTCACCCAGTGGCACAGAGGCCACTTTCGAAATCCACTTGGACAGCACTGGGGACGAGATTGCGCAAATTTACTAGGACTGCCCGTGGGCTGGCTCCAACTCATTCAAGAAGAATTTCGTGAAGGGAGATTACATCCTCGCCATTGACGCCTTCGGTGGCTCCTCTGGTCCCTTGGGCAATGGCACCATCAGCGTCCTCGAGGACTAAACCAATGGTAGTATGTATTTTATCATCAATTGCTACTTTGACTAATTTTCATTGAGCTTGCGTCTCGAAGGGTGGTCAAGAAGGAAATGTTGACCGCCGTACCCTCAGAAGCGACCAACTGCAAGCGAAGCCAGTTCTTGGCATGACCTTGGCTTGTCTCGAATGTGTGATAACTTGGTTTGCGTAAGATGCGTGCGCTGTAGTGCGAAATTCACGTCGACCGAGGTGCATATTGAGCAATCTGACCCATTCCGAGACGACCATCAATCAAACCGTCTAGGATGTATCAATATCAAGCGACGAGTTGACACGATGGCAAACCTGTTCACGTCGTCACTCCCTTTGGTCAACCAACGCTGATACCAAATGGGAAATTTTCGCTACGTACACAAGCTGGGATAGATATGGCTCCTCGACGTTCAAACAATGTCCCCCCCGCCGGCAAGGATATTTTTGCAAAAGCTACTATGATATACAGCTGTGCTGAACCATTGTAATTTTTTTCTCTCGCACAGACGTCTACTCTAAGCACGAAAATTCTCGCATCAGCCCACTCGCGCGATCGTACGATGCCAGTGGATGAACCTATGAAATGTGTCGGTACCTCACAAGACAATCATGGTGAAATTACGACGGTGAACCATGTTAGTGTATTGAAAGTAGGTGGATTTTGTTAAGCTCGACTCATTTCTTCATCCCGATCCCAGGAGGAGAGCAACATTCCAACCAATAGCATGGTGGCGTGAGGTCGAGGGAACACTTGAACAAATCAAGGTGCTCATGAGACAAAGTTGATGGTCCACCATTTTTTAGCGTACGATCTCGATCGATCAGTTTTGACAGCGTGAATTGAAACGGTACAGTTCGTCATGATGGATCGCCCATGGTCCTGCCCAGGTCCATCCCACCTGCACCACCTGAGCGCTTCCCATTGGCAGGCGTATTGCCCAAATCCACTCAACAACATCAGGAATTTGACACCGTGGTTGACCATGCTTATTTGACCTTAGTCATGCTTTTTCAGCCAGTCGAGCATCTCGCATAACAAGCAGACCAAGGTTAAAACAAGCCAGGTACCCATCTTAACCCAT
>JBBPRT010000225.1:0-16255 GCA_038093175.1 Boletus hoseneyae
TTCGATTAAGCGTGAGATAAGTCCAAAAAAGATTTTGGCCTTCTTCCTGATGCACGACAGTCAGTGGAGTATCTTGTTTGCAAAGGTCCGTTTTTAAGCTTGCTTCATCAATTCAAGATCTGAGTTCGACGTTCTAGGGAGCACTTCGGCCATGACGGACGGCTAGAAAGGATTGTTTCTGAGAACTACCGTGTGATCTCGCAAGAGGGTAGGCCACTACTACACAGCTTCCGCACGCAACTCACATGTCAAAGATGTTGCATGCTTACGCTAACACCGAGCCTCTTCAACGGCGTAGATGGTGACCTTGAATCGTCGTCACGCTCGTCCAAACCGCTGTGGCGAGGTTGGATGTTAAGTGAGTCATCCGCACCGTTTGCGCGCGATCTATCACTCTCGCCATGTCCTAATGCGACCTTTTCCTCCAGATTTCCCTCTGGACCTATACCTGGACCTGACGACTTCGCGTCGTCACCAGCATTGTTGCCAACGCATTGGGAATGTCCTGGAGTATTGTGGGAACCGTTAGGTATGTCCACATTTCGACTCGATTCGGTCTGATTAGCTTAATCACCCAGATCGCCCAAATGCCCTCCTAGGCATGCAACTTGATGTTGCATGTTCGCATCCACTTTGTGGGGGTTCCCAACGCCTTTTTGAGGTGTTTTGAGACGCTGGTGGACTCATCCACAACCCTCTGGTAAGTCCCCTCGTCCGCGTTTCGTCCTGACTCGCCCTGTTCGCCCAGATGACCCTCTGGGTCAATGCCCCGACTTGAAGCATCTGCGTTGTCATCGTCGTTGTCGTTTAAAAGCAGAGTGTTATCACGCCGGTGTGTGCAGTCCAATTAATAACTTTGTATAAGTCCTCATGTCATAGGGTCAACAGAGACCTTGACAGCCGCTTGTTAGCCAAGTTGTTCCTCTTACATCGTCAGAGCTAATTGTGCACACAGGCTACCACCATGCCTGTAGTCACGACGACTGTCGCAAGACATTCCTCAGCTGCAGTCCCACCCTTCTCAACATATGAGGTAAGGCAAATCCACCCGGTTGTGACCGAGACAACACCAGGCTGAATCCTGATCACCGGCGATTTCCAGCGTAACGCTGAGTTGGAAGTGGCACACACGGTATCCGAACCCCCTGCTACTACCGCCGTAGTTGAATCAAGCGGATCGGAGGTCTAACGTCTAAGATCACAGGTCCAAAAAAGTCTAATAGATTTACCATAAGATGTCGTCTCGGTGAGTAGATGAGCGCCTCCCGTGATCCATTTCACTGAGTGTCAACGCCGAACGGCGGTGCAACTCGTGCCCGTTGCTTGTTCGGTGCTGGGAATTGCCAAGGGCAGGCCCATGAGGTCGGTTCGCTCGAAATTAAAAATTGGATAACAAATGCCCCCAAGGTTTAAGGCCGAGACCCAACAACCCTTCACACGCTGCTTAGCCCAGAAACATGATGATAACCAGTTAGGTGAAAGGTTTTCTGAATGCGTTGAGTAAGTCGGCGGTCGTCCTGCGTGCACCCCCACCACAACCGACAGAACTATCGTCAGTGCGCTCTGGTCGCCTAGGTGTCGAGCAACGGGGTGGGCAGCTTCGTGCCGGTCCAAATCTTGCTGGGGACTTTCGTGTTCTCTGCAGGCTCTCTGCAGATTTCGCATCTAAAGTCTACGTTGTGCGTTCTTGTGGCTCCCTGGCGCGCCCTTACCGCTTTCACTAGAAGGCTCATGCAAGCTTTGAATAGTGCCGGTCGCTCCGGTACCCTAGACCTGGGAAGATGCTCGCCGCTTTCCCGTACTTTGGATAAGGTTTGTCTTTTCGTGCGGTGGTTCTCCCGCAAACACGGTGTTGGGCGAACTCCGCTTTCTAAGCGATATGAAGTAGGACTTTGAGGGCATTTAGCAGCTCATCGGGGAGCAGGATTCTCAGGCACATAATACGGAGCTAGGACGCTGCCCACAACGGCTATCAGACAGGTCTATGACGGCCCCGAACTGAACTAAGCGAGGATGAATGAAATGAACCAAGGTAGAAGGGTCTAACTGCCGTTTATATTCTGCGGTGATTCGTCTTGTCGTTGCCGCACGGCACTGAATTACGATTTCTAATTTCTGATGTCGAGATGGACGGCCTTTCTAGAACATTTCCTGGCCAACCCCCTGCCCTTCATAGACCTAGCACGGGGCACAGTTCGCTTTCTGGGCGACTTTCCTCAGCTGACGGCAGCTCGGCCGAGCGAAACAGGCCTAACCTTAAAAGAGGGAGTGCTCCAAGCACCTTACCATGTCTTTTCCATGCCCCGACTGCCAACAAACGTTCAAAAATACTGCAGCCCGCAGCCATCACCGCTGGAGTCAGCACACCGATATTCCTCCGGTCATGGTGAACGGCAAGAAATACGACGTTGAAAGGAAGGATGACAGGTTACTTTGTCCTGTCGAGCAGTGCGGGCGTTCCTATGCTAGCCGCGAGGCCTTCAGGAAGCACATCAAGGCGGCGCATGGGATCTTGCAGGAGTCGTCAACGCTACCGCCTTCAGCGGCGGGTTCATCCCAACAAAATAGCCCCAGGCAGCGGTTTTCTTTGACAGGTAAGGTGCTTTTTCGTTTACTTTTGCTCAACGTTTATTCCTTCACCTGCCTCCTAGATACTAAGGCGATGCAGGCATCTAGGCGAGAAGGTTTTGAGCAGGTTCTGCCACCCCCGGCGTCCAGTGTTGCATCTGAAGCTAGGCTGCAGGTCCCTCTTCACTCGCCAGAAGACGGTGAGAAAATCTAGCGTGTCTGCTGACAGGAAAAGTGAACTCTGATGGGTATTCTTCTGGACAGCCTCTACTTGCAAAGGTCACACTAGGACGGCAGAGGCGGAAGAGTCCGATGCCAGCGGTGCAGGGCTCAGACAGGTGGGCGGTGAGTGCCACCCGTGTGAGTTGAAACTGACGCGGAGCCCAGTACTAACTCTTTCCCCCCCCCCTCAGGAATCCGATTAGCAGAGGGATCGCCTCCAGGCACTCCTGGCGCACCTAGCATGGACCTTGACCTTTTCTCCGATCCACCAGACCCAGGTGAGCAAGCTTGACTATTTAAGGAAGAAGCAACTGAAGTAAGCCATCTCTTGGGTTTCCTCACCCAGAAAACCCCATCCACAGGTCTGAGGTAGAAGAGCCGCCTGTTGAGGGAGAGGAGAGCATAGAGGACAAGGGTGAGCTTAGCGCTTTGCCGGGTTGGGGCACTGACAACAGCCGCAAACAACAAAAGGAAAACAAAGGGTGGTTAAACTTCTTCCCCAAGAGAATGATGTCAAACGTTGGGCGGTTCTCGATCAGCTCGGGTTATGCCTGCATGCGAAGCTGTTGGTGCTCATCTGCCGGCAATGTGAGGTCGGCGTGTGCTCAGAAGCAGCGTTGGGCCATGCGAAGAATCAGCACGGTGTTACCACAAGTAGAGAGGAAAAGAAGGCGTTCAGAGCGTTCTGTGAGGAACATGGGGTGCACAAACGGCCAGAGCAAGCACCGATTCCCCTGGCAGGCGGGCCCCCGGTGAGAGGGATCGCGGCTCCAATACCAGGGTATAGTTGCAGGGCAGATCCCCTGAACTGCAGATACAGTGTTTGCGACTTTCAAACACTTCTAAAGCACGCAAGATTGCGGCACGGCCAAGGACTGGCGCACAACACGGATCGTGAGGAAACTATGGTCCAAACCATCTTCCGTGGAGTAGGCCGGCAGTATTTCGAGGTGGACATGACGGCGACTGCAGAGAGCGACCTTGAAATGCGAGATTTCCTCCGCCTCCAGTTCTTACCCTCTGTGAGGGGCGACCCCATCCTTGCTGCAGGCTCTGACCGTGACCGTCCACCGCTTCTGAAGATCACGATGTGGGACAAGTTTCAGGAGGAGATTCGGAAGGATGGCGAGCAGAGAAAGCTGGCCTGGAGGATCAAACAGACGCACTCGTCAACAGAACATGGAGGAATCTTGAAATCCCTGGACAACATCGTGAGGGAACACCACAGCAGTGCAAAGAAATTTTTGCAGGAGACACCTCATGCGTTCACCGTTGCAAAGGTGCTGTTGAACGGCCCAGGGTTTTCGCCTGATCAGTAAGCCCTTTTTGCAGAAGGTCGCTCATACCAACACTTTCCCGAACACAGATCGAAGTATTTCCGCTTTCTCTCTGAGGACAACGATGGTTACCTGGCGCTTTTTGTGCAAATGAGTAGGGCGATGGTGCGAAAGGAAATGGGCCACGAATTTAAAATGCTCTTCATCTACACCGAGACTCAGCGGGAGAAGTTGCGTTGTCTCGTAGAGCATTTGGCCAAGGACGCAACAGAGCAGTCGCAAGGTAGCAAGACGGAGGCGACTGCGGCATACCAGGCGTTTTGCTGGTCACTCGTGTACGTCCCTGAATCAAAGAAACTAGGGGCCTGGGACAACCCAATCCGGCGCTTCATCTGGCTCATGGCCCTGCGTGACGACGGGTCATTCATGGATGCGACTAGCCTTACACCCCTGCTGGCAAAGCTCAAATATTTCTGTCGACTGGTGACGTTGTTTGAAGCTCTTGCTCGCAAGGAGCCGAGGGACGAGACGGAGGATGCTGTTGAGTGAGTGGGTTGGTTCTTAACACGAGAGCATTTCTGACTTCGGTGACCCTGCTATCATCTGTCAGCCGTGTTGGTCAGCTGTACGACCTGGCACTGAAGCTGGGCACTCCTACAACCTTCAACACGGTGTGGGAGCTTCAGCAAGTGGCCTCCGCACTAGCGTATTCCCAGGTGCAGGATCCAAAAGTCTTTGTCGACCCTGATCACGCATGGATTTCCATTGGCACGAACACGCTGTATCTTAACCGCCTTCGAAGCGGAATGGCTAGATTAATCCATGAAGCAAAAGCTGCGTTCCTATACCTCAGCCGACGAGATGATTGGCCCAACATGTCAGAGTTACACGTTGTTGATGACCTGGGCAAGACGGACAGAGGTTATTCCTTCCTAGAAGAAGCCCAGTTCAGCAATCGCAGACACGCCTTCTTTTTGTCGTCGGTTCAAAACTGGAAGCTTGGCTCACTCTCAAGAAATGATTGTTGGTGCTGGGATGAGATGGCAATCAAGGACTTCCTCCTTCGTTCGGACAGGATGTGGGGCAACGTCATCTATGCACTTTTCATTGGCACACAGCTGTCCACTCGTGTCAGGCAGTTCCTTCAGTTTCAGCTGCGCAATGCAGACAGGCCTCGCAATCTAATCTTTCAGGGAAACGAGGCCATGTTCCTTGGCAGATACAGCAAAACCACCCATATGAAGGGGAAGGACAACTGCATCCCTGCATTCTTAGCTGAACCGCTTCGGGATCTTTTGCTTGTGCTGTTGGGTAGTGGGCAGAGAGAGACACAGGCCATCCTTGCCGGTGTCATTTATGGTGAAGAGTCCCGCGCGCTGTACCGCACGTAAGCCTCGCCGTTGTGTCTGCCGTTTTGGTGGGGGGCCTAACCTCTCGACTAATAGCTACCTTTGCGTTGAAAATGGCATCCGAATCACACCAGAGGCCTTCTACAATACCGTGAAGAGACGTAATCAGGAACTTTTTCAATGCGCCTGGGGTGCAAGCGATTTTCGCCAAGGAATGATAACTCTCGGGCGGGAGTTTATTTCTCCCGATGAGACATTTCCTGCTTGTGCTGACGATCTCCTCGCCGAGGCTGCCGATCATTCCACCGAAGTGGATCTTGCCCACTACGCCGTTGTTCACGGCGCAGTGCCCCGCCTCTCTCACAACAGTCTGGCTCAGCATCGCTGGTTAGCCAAAGAGTGGTCCAGCCTTCTGGGGATGGGTCCTCAGAAGCTTCCTGAGCATGTGCGTACTAG
The DNA here is from genome assembly GCA_038093175.1 of Boletus hoseneyae. NCBI lineage: Eukaryota > Fungi > Basidiomycota > Agaricomycetes > Boletales > Boletaceae > Boletus > Boletus hoseneyae. The sequence goes on from JBBPRT010000225.1 coordinate 5,873, forward strand.
GGGAACGATACCCCTGTCTCAGAAGCTCCTCGACACACGGGAGCTAGCAACCCAGGTCTCTGAGATGGTAGCAGACGCAGTCATGAGCAAGCTGGCTGCCGTCGGGCTAACCTCAGATATTATCAAGAAGTTCGCTACCTTACGGGAAGAAACATCGACCGTAGCTGCAGGTGAAGGCCTGCAAGAGGCTAGGACACCCAATCGCTTAGATGATGACGCAGCTGGCTTAGAAGCTCCGTCCACATCCTGCTCCAAGGATCCATTTCACCCTTCCACGCCGTACGACACCTCGCCGATGCCCTTTTCCAGGCAGCGAAAGAGTATTACTCTGGAGGAGGCAACAATCTCACGACCGCAGAAGAGGGTGCGGCTTAACGAGGTCAATTGCGCGCTTCTGAAGGAGAATGATGAGGGCTGGGTGAACCACCTCCCGGCATTTCACCCTTCTCTCCGAGCTTCAAAGCTTCCTGGTTATACGGTGGAGAACATCCTGATGGAGAACATCCAGCATCGCGATCAAGGGCAAGATGACTTGCTCCGGGAAAACATCAGAGGTGCCCTTCGACAGCTGCTGCAGGACCCAACTATATGCGAGAAGAGCAAGTCGCAGATGGAGGCCCTCCTCTTGATCATGCGAAAGCGACAGGACGGTTTGATAACCATGCGGACAGGTGGCGGCAAAAGTATGCTGTGGCTCATACCTCCCCTGCTCGACCCGGAGGCGCGATTCATTGTTGTTTGCCCTTTCACAGTGCTCCTGGACCAACAATATGAGCTCGCACAAAGATATAGTCTTCAAGCAGTCAAATACGGGGTCGGGGACATTCCTCGGGACGTTCAAATCCTCTTCGTTCAGGTTGAGCACGTCGGTTGCCGAAAATTCTGCAGGTGAGCACCCTTCCAGGTCTGTTGTTCCATCTAGGAGAAAATATCGACCCGTCGTACAGCGAGTTAACGACGAGGGGTGCCCCAGAATTCACTGCTGTGTTCGTTGACGAACACCATGACATGCTATGTTGCCCACCAGATCGTGAGGCCAGTTGGAAAAGGCTTGCACGCTGGACATCCGATCAAGAAATGCCGCTGTATCTGCTCTCCGCTACGGCCCCTCCGACGCTACAACAAAAGCTACTAGACCCATATAGCATGACTCCAAAGAACACGGCATTTATTCGGTCGCCCACAAACCGGCCGGAGATTGGACTACACACCATTTCTACACGGAAAGAGACTGGCCTTCGAAGCTTGGTTCATGCCCTTACCAAAAGGCTGAAGGGGAGGGAAAGAATGCTCGTATTTTTCAACTCATGTGAAGAAGCGGAGCGATTTTCTGCCGAAAATAAGTGCCCTGTCTTTCACAGCAAGCTTCCAAAAGCCCCCCACGGGAAGGAATACAACATGCAACTGTGGGAAAACGGGGTTAGCAAAATGATGGCGTGCACTTCAGCGTTCGGAGCAGGAGTTGACAAGCCCAACGTCCGATTTGTCGTTATCCACTCACCAAAGTACAACCTTATGTCGGTGTTACAAGCGGCCGGGCGAGCTGGTAGGGAGGGAACAGAATCTCACGTGTTCTTCACCACCACCGGGAAAGCTGGCCCGTCTTCTCCAAGTCATGGTGCAGAAGTTGACACACGTTGGCAGCTGGACCAACTACTGTACGCTGATAAGTGCAAGATCTATCAGGCGATGGAGTACATGGACGGGAAAGCCCTAGCAAAGGAGTGCAGACAGATACCCAACCAGGTGCACTGCGATGTTTGCTTACCAGACGGAGAGGTTCACAAGCTTGCACAGCAGGCGGCAAAAGGGCTGGCTGAAGAATGAGCTTAAAAGTATGAGAGAAGTTAGTAACACCCTGGAAGTGTAGTTGGTAATAACAGGAGGAAGATTCCGAGCCGTTAGTGACAGTGTGACTCTTACATAGAAATATCGCTTAGTACTTATGTTTTGATCGAAATACAGGGACTTGCATTCCAACATGGCAAGAGACCTTCTAAGCAAGGTAACTTATTTATTTATTATCCATTGATTTGGCCACCATGACAGCGGTAGTACGGCACCAGAGCTTCCTCCACCAAATTACTCCACCTCGCGTTTCCGCCGTTCAAGTTTGAGCTGTCGAGGCGGTAGGTACATCATCATCTAACGCTAGCAGTCAAGCCCTCTCTGACGAGAGTTTTCGTCGGCTTGAAGCTGCTATCATCCCCCTTTACCCGTCCCCGCATGTATTGCGCTAAGTACAGCCTCCCATATTGCGCGGTCCAGATGGACGATAAAAAAAGTCAGTCAGGCAAGTAGCATGTGTCAGTCAGGTTGTGGTTGCTACTAGTGGGTCAGTCAGGTTGTGGTCAGGTTACTTGTAGTGCGTCAGTCAGGTTGTAGTATTCGTCAGTCAGGTTGTAGCACACATTAGTCAGGATGCGGTACGCGTCGGTCAAGTTGTAGGACGCGTCTGCGCCGTCGTTACCCTTCTGACAACCTCCAGCTGGTACGTCGCATCTGTGCACCCGTGGCTTGTCAACTGGACCTCACTTTCTTCACGCCATGGTTATTCGTGCCGCCACTGGGGTCTTCTGGAATGTTCTATGCATCATCTAGTAGGCGCGTCAGCTCCTGTCTCGATTCGTGGGTCCACATGGCTGCTCGACTATTGCCACGTTCATGTTATCCCTCGACCTGGTCTGCTGCTGTCCGCTTCCGCGCTGATTTTGTCCTTCATGGTTGTCTGAAAGGTCTCAGGGAGTGTCTGTGCCCTCGTCCCCCCGCTGCTTGTCTCTCGGTGCTTCTTGTAGCTTGCCGATTCGACCACACAGCCTGGCGTATCCTTGTCCTCCCACAGGTAGATGCAGCGAGTACAGGCTGACAGATTTCGGGGTCGTGTTGAACCCCACCTCTCCGTCGTCGCCTTGTCGAGCGACTTGCCGTCGCTTATCCACCTTCGATCTTTGCTCTTGTTCCGCCAAGTGCACCGCTCGTCGGCCACCTTAGCATTTAGGGTTCAGCATTCAGCGCTGATGGCATTCTCCCCTTTTGGCAGGTGCTGCTTAGAACCCACGTCGTCCGACTCAGCGCTTCAGCTTCAGCCCTGGACCTCAGGCTGTGGATCGCTGCCATTCCAGATCCCCGCTCTCCGATCTGGTTCCAACGGCAGGGTTACCTCCGTAGGGTGAGCCCGATTACTAGTAGGTTGGGCTCGAGGTTGTTGAGCGCCCTGTAATGGACAGTGAGGTCCCTAATTGGACTGCGAGCTCTCGTGCCGGCACACGGAGAATCATTCGTCCCTTACGATGCAAAACTTTCTTTACGTGTTCAACTGCCACCGACATGTCAGCAGCATGGCATCTAGCCCGCTGGCAGGTGAGAATTGTCTACGGCAGGTTTGTATACTCGGCTGCACTTGCACTTTGTTTTGCATAGATGTCGCATTTATGGCGGTTCTTTCTTCCATCATTGTGGCCGGAGCAACCTGAACCCCGTTGAGCGCGCGGTGCCTAGCCATCCGAGCCATACTGCTCATTCACATATCTTTTTATACTGCTTTCAAGCTTCCTTCCTTCCCTCGTTCCCTCCCATGTCTCAGATCATCCCCCTGATCGCATCTCACTTCCTTGGTAAGTGGTTGGATGCAAGAGAACCCCAGCGCTGATGCACCCCAGGTGTCATTCTATGTTGCGTGTACGCCCCACTTACGCTTGGTGCTCACACCGCGCTGACACGTGACAGGTTATATGGTCTGACGCTGGCACAAACTTTGTATTATTTTCACAGCTTCCCAAAGGATTGCTACCACACAAAGATCCTGGCCAGTACTTGTCACCCCTCCCTATGCGCTCCTCTAACCCATCGTATCCCACCAGGTTGCGTTCCTAAGGTAGCAGCCCAACTGATTCCGAGCGCACCTTGGTAGACCGACTCATTGTGTCGTCAGCACCCTTTGCACAGCCCAGACTGTGCTTGTCTCCGCATCAATATACCAATACACCGTTGTTCATGCTGGGGATACCATCATGTCTGGTTATGTCACATCGTAGGGTGTTCATCTGGTGTGTTTGTGGCTCATGAACTCACGTCGCGACTTGGCACAGGTCATTCGAGGTGAGTATATGCGCCAGTCCCAACACGTTGATTCGATTAACAGCCAACGGCGTTTCTTCAGGCATCAATGGGCATTTCTGTAGGCATTTTTTTTCAGTCTCCTTTTCGATCTGACTCTAACCTTCATGTTGGCAAGTCTGCGATCGCATTTGGAGTGCAATTGTCAGTCGATCAACTCATTATACCCAACGATCTTGACGTCATTCTTAACCATGCTAGAACATATGCGCATCGTATCTGGAGATGTGAGTACCGCACCAAATGAGCGGGAATTCGATCTAACCCGGTGTTCTAGTAAGTTTTTGCAACCGGCTACTGACTATTCCGATCGTAAGTGACGCCCGACCGTGACCAACTGTTCCTCCGACCAACCTTAATGCCAAAAAGCTCACGTTTGCATCCATTGCACTAGGTTAGTCAGATCTAGTTGCTTTGGCGGATTCAAACAAATTAACCTCGTTTAGTTTGTGGTGGAAGTACGCCGCTTCATACCATGCTGGACATGTAACCGTGCTGATGATGGCTATCAAGCTATGCTGGAAGAGACGTGCGTGGACCACATGCACCTCTTCTCCTTTTGTTAACCAAGACCCTGCATAGCGTCAGAACTCCGGCATGGCAGAGCACACGCAGGAGGAACGTCAGTCACATCTCATATTTTTCGTACACCAACTCATAGGATCGACTACATCGGCTTAGCTGTCTGCGCTGATATTTTATCTTGCAACGATTGCTTGTGATGTCCTCATTGCCAGCTCACAAGTGTACTTGTTTCATGACTTGAAGGCAAACGCTTGCATTGGGAGGTGAGTTTTATTCTTATCTGGAGAGCAAGAGACAAGTCGAATCACATTAGGTTACGAGGCCTTATGATGAGGCTAACCACCCTGGTCACATGCGTCGGACTACTGACAAGGTAGCCTTTCTCATCACTGCATTCAGGATCGGAAACTTTGATGACAAGGACTCCCTCGTTAGCATCGACATGACCGCGTTTCTTGTGCTGGTATGGCACCCCTTTGAGCACATTAACCGCGCTGATTCTTTCCCCAGTTCCTCGTCTGTCCATCTAACGGCGCATTCCTGGTACCATACATTCTCCTCAGCAATTGTAGGATATCTGCCTTTGCTCACACTAAGAAAGCACTGACGAATGTGATGCAAGGTTACCTCAATTCATTCTTGACTGTGTACGCACTACGTCTACCTTCTGCTATAGCCCCAGCCGAGTATATTGCTGATCCCATCTTGCAGCCTCAACTCTCGGCTCCTCCTACGGCAGTTGGTCAACGATGACGAGGTGGGCCCCCTGCCAACGTCGATCAAACGCAGGCACAGGACTGACATCCTTCCTTCTTTCCTACCTCTACTCCTTCAGGCTTTGCGGGCGGGACAGAGTGCACGTCCAAGCACCGTTCCCAGTTCCGTCGGTCCATTATCCCAAGCACTCTCGCCATGCCCATCCCCCCCCCGCTCGCAAGGCCCAGGCTGCCTGTCCCTATCCCAGAGCTGCTCACAGTCACAGCCACCGCTACATGCGACGGAAATGTTTGAATTCTGCGGCAGTGCAGGCAATGAGAGGAGCGACGGGCAGATTGGTCGTGCCCAGGGGTCGAGCGGAGTTGTCAACGGGTCCGACCCCTTCGCATGGCGGAGCGCGTCCTGTTCAACGGTCATGTGATGGTTTAGGGCCGTCTCTAGTGCACTTGTTGAAGCTGCCTCAGATTGGCCTGACCACATGCGCAAACAACAATCAAATTAAGGCCGCCAATCAAAGCAAAGATTCGAAGAAAATAATTAAATTGTTACTTAGCTTGCCAGGAAATGTAACGATGAGGCTACTTGGCATTTAATTATGGACATTGACAACCACCACCTTAATTATGCTCCCTCGCAAATGCTTATAATCTAATGCACATCTGCCGCAGATATGTCAATCTGATAAAACGTTTGTAATTCTGATACAATATTAGCACGTCCTCAGAAGATAGGTCATCCAAGTATACTCGGACATGTTCCTTATATGACGTTGTAAACTGTTCACAATAAATAATGTGCTGATTGAAAATCGTAAATTTTATCGGGGTCCTGTGTTTCTCCTGATGTCGGTACTAGACGTCAATCAGGCTATAGTGTATGTCAGTCAGGCTCGGTAACTCAATGTCAGTCAGGCTGAAGTACATACGTCGGTCAGTTTGGTACTGGAAGTCAGTCAGGACATAGTATATGTCAGTCAGGCTCAGTAGTAGACGTTAGTCGGGGTACTCAATGTCAGTCAGGCTATAGTATATATGCTGTTGGTATCAGATGTCAGTCAGGATGCAGCACATGTCAGTCAGGTTCAGCATTAGACGTCACTAATCACTGATGATGATCTCTTGCACTATGTGATATATATGTTGACTGCGACGCACACGACCTGATTCGGCACCTCATATACATAAATGAGGAAATCATGTTTGCGATGCACTCGTGAAATGCCGACTTGCGTCGGCCAAAACCTTGCCTGACTCGCTAGATAATATTTGTGCAACAAGTCCTGAGTTTATGGATGGCATAATTACTTGCTTGAAATGCGTTTGAAGGACTCGCAGTGTTGGGGGGTCGTTCCTCCCCTCGCTTCGCTCAGCCCAGGCCTCTTGCTGCTGCCACAAATAGGGATGTATTAATAAGCACGCAGTCCTCCACCTGCGGATTCTCGCTTGAAACCACTTCAACCCCCTACTCGCACCACAGGTCGACATCATTCTGTTCTCGCACTCCAGTCGCAACATCGGGCCTTTTCCCCTCGTTCGTCTGTTGCTATCCCCGACTCACGCTTCAAACCAATCGCACTACTCACTGCGCCCTGCTTTGCATAAACGCCACGTTCAGCATCGCCTGCAGGCAACTTCTCACGGGGTGCCAATGTGATGATTGACCAATACCGTCCCTCAATATGTCTTGTTGCACTTTCTGGAGTAGATGTTATACCAAGGTTTCCCTCTGCTCCTGTTCCAGATGTCTTCCCCCTTTCGCAGCTGCCACTTCAGCGTGATCAATCAATCACCGCTTTCAATGTACGGCATAAACCTGCCCAAGGAGTCGTTCAATTTTAAATCCCAGGACTCTACTGCAGCGGTTCGTACTCTCGTTTTGTCCATTATATCACATGCACTCAACAATTTGCAGACTTTCAACGGCGCTTTTTCGAACCTCCTGCCACACGTTGCCTCGGGATCATCCCGCCGCATGTGTACCAATGAACCTCTCACTCTCCGCGGACTGCGCGACTGCCGGCCCCACCATTTGCACCCCAGCCTCACCGTCCTGATGTCATGGCTCGCCACACCTTCCAACTCGGCCTTGCCGCCGACCCGCAGCACGCAGATGTCATTGTCACGCGGCATGCGCGAACGGTGGGCCAGCGTGCTAGGGGCCGCCCCATGGCGAGGGTAATGGCTTTTCCGCCGCCGTCTCTGGCGCCGATGGCAAGGGTACGGCCGGGGGGAGGATGGTTATCGCGGCGACGCAGCCAAACTTGGGTGCTGATCTCTGGAGCGCATCCCGGTTGAGATGTTGTTCAATACTGCGTTTGCGGGTGTGGACGCGTTTCGATCAGGGTCCTGCTCTATCTCTCTCTCTCTCTCTCTCTGCCTTAAGGAACGATCCCCGGGCTGGTGTAGCCCATGAGTCAGACAGTTTGATGCGGCGCACGCCGTTTATCCCACCAACCGTCCCAACAACCGAAGCAAATCTCAACCTCCCTCATTTCTCCATTGCAACCCACCAGAGACCTTTTCGTAGTGTGCGGCTTTATTTCTTTCGCCTGACTTGTTATTTCGTGCAGACGGGTGCAGTTGCTGGAACGATAAAAACTCCCGCCGTGCAACTCCGCCTAGTTCATCACGCTCGGGGACATTGTCACGCGTGCTGCTGCATGGCGGGTTCGTTTGGTGCGCTGGAGCGCCAATGCGCAGGGTGAGGACGCGGGTGGGGGTAGAAGTCCTCTCGTGTTCGAGGAATCGAGGTGCGCCATGTCTTTTCAGCGATATTCTGCACTCAACTTGACACCGCGCGCAGAACATTATCCCTTACTACCCAAGTGTATGGGAGGATGCGCCATTCGATCCGTAGTTATACACCCTCTTTTGCTGTCTCGCTTTGTGTTGCTCGTCGCTGCGCGACTACTGTCCAATACTACGCTATTCGTTTCACTGAATCTCTGATGGTTATGCACAGAAAACGCGTGATGGCTGCAACCGTGCAGTCAAGTTTGAATGAAATCTGCATACCTCACCCTCGCCAAGTCCGCAGGAATTCTTCGCATAAGATTCCACGTGGCCACACTTGTCCCTGAACAAAGCTAGCTTTGCATGCATCGATTGGTATCTGAATGCGGCAGGGAGTGAACATCAGCGCGGAAGAGGGTATTATTATTAATGCATACTTACAGAGGAGGAGCGTCTGCAGTGCAAGCTGAGAGTTGGCTGCAAACAATGGCTTTTTGCGATCTGGTTCGCGCCTTATTCAAGTCTGAGAGTAATCGTTGCAGATGAAGTGTGAAAGCTTGTCGCTGCAATTTCGCACGCTCGACCAGCACTAGCCTCTGTCCCTCATCTCGCGGAGCGCCCATATAATCATCGGCCAACGCCGTCCCTGGACCTCATACATTCCCGCCCAGGACCTACTGTTAATGCCACCTCACCGCGAAGAGAAATGCAACATCTCTCGTTCAACAGTGGCGCGATTCGCTCCTAGAGGTGCTGCACTACTATCCCGATAAATTGAACACGCGGATGCTACCCAACACCGGTCACTGGCAGAGTGGCGAGGATGCTCAGGAGAATCACGATGGAAGAAGTGCAATTTCGAGGTGAAGGACCTTTCTAGTACCACTCAACGGTTGATTGATACAATTTTACAAGAGAACAGTAACGCCTTTTACTCTGTGCCTCCCCGCACAGTTTCTCCCCTGTTTCTTTTTTGTCTTGCTGTTTAGGTCCTTTGTCCATGTTGATGTACGTCCATTTTCACTTCTCTCTTACATAGGTGATGCTGATGATCAACGGATGATGTTTATTAATGGGATGGATGGACGGCATTTCTGCCCCCTCAGGCCTCAGGCTGAGCCAATCTTGATATTGCTCGTCGCCTCGTGTAGGAGTAAGCAACTTATTCGCTTGTTCCTTCGGCCGGTACGTATTATTATGTACAATAACCGTTAATACCTACATGATGAGGCAGTATTCTCCAGTTGTGGTACGGTGCGTTGACACGTATCTGCAGAGTACCCTGGTGGCCACACCGGTTAGGGTTAGTTAACACATGCCTCCATTCGTCACTTTTAACAACTCTTTAGATATATACCGTGGTTTCTACGTAAACCGCTATGCAGATCACCGTGCATTTGAGTTGGCTTCGTAGATGATGAATATGATCATGTTTCTGCTTGATTTGGAATGGTCGTGAATGTGACGAATTTGCGAGACTTGCGAGACACAAATTCCTTGCACGATCCGTCTATTTCCTGTACCAACCTTCAGCAGGAACACGCACGCGGAACTTCTTCCTTGCTCAGTTTACTGCAGAAAATGCTTCTTGATTCGCTCTGTGGGTTGCAGTTTGCCTACTTCTAACCTATTTTAACCCCACCCTTCCATTTTTTTTCTTCAAGCTCCTTCCTCAGCTCACTGTGTCGTAATACTACGGTGCATTCGACTGCTCGTTTACCCACACCCTTTTTCTGTGCTATCTTCTTCATGAAAACAGACCCCCCTCCAAACCACCGCTGGTCATTGCCTCCGAGTATAAGCAGCCAAGCTTAACATGACAACTTCAACCCTGCCAGACGATCCAATCTCTCTTACGCCCTCGTTGGATGATACCTAACACCGCCCTATAGAAACGTCCGTCCCAAACTCTGCCTCAGAGCCTGCACCCGCTTTAACATTCCCCCGCCGAGTCCTACGTTCTACACTCCCTTCAATTTTTTTATAGATTCAGTGCCGAATTTACCCACAATTTCCTTGCTACCAAGACCCTCGGAAAATCCACCCGGTTGTGACCGTGACAACACCACGCTGAGCCCTGATCACCGGCGATTTCCAGCGTAACGCTGAGTTGAACGTGGCGCACACGGTATCCCAACCCCTGCTGCTGCCGCCGTAGTTGAACCAAGCGGATTGGAGGCAACCAGTTAGGTGAAAGGTTTTCTGAATGCGTTGAGTAAGTCGGCGGTCGTCCTGCGTGCACCCCCACCACAACCGACAGAACTATCGTCAGTGCGCTCTGGTCGCCTAGGTG
>JBBPRT010000226.1:0-16240 GCA_038093175.1 Boletus hoseneyae
TATCACTTTACACAATTCACATGTACACCTTTTTCCCGCTATATGACAATCTGTCGTATCGCGCTGAATTCCTACATCACTTTACACAATTTACATGAACACCTTTTTCCCGCTATGCGACAATCTGTCGTATCGCGCTGAATTCCTACATCACTTTACACAATTTACATGAACACCTTTTTCCCGCTATGCGACAGATTGTCGTATAGCGCCGAATTCCTACATCATTTTACACAATTCACATTTCAACAGGTACTTATATTCTACTAATATACCAGTGACTACTTACTAGAGTATTCAACAGGTTATGAGCCCTGGCTCGTAGATCACTCCCGACGACTCAAAAAATGCCATTTGAAGTACAATTGGAAGACGGCATGAGACTTCAAGGCTCGAGTCTCAGCGGACACAACTGGTCTGACTACCAGAAAATTCTCATTCGGGCAGCTCGAGGAGCTCAACAGGTTACACCAAAAGCTGACTACAGTATGGTACTAGCCCCCATAAAATCCGACCAATGGCCCAGCAATCCCTACAAACAGCTTCGCATCGCCAAATGGCAGCTAGAGGTGGCCAAACAGCTCCAGGCTCTCGAGACAGCATGTCGGCAGGCCGATAAACAAACCGCTGACATCCCGAACCCAAACGTGACAAGCGCTCAGCCAGTAATAACAGCGGATGGATTGCACAACCAACCGGACGAGCCGCTCGAGTCGAGAGCAAGTACCGAACGAGTCAAAATGACTCACCTGAAGTCCCTGAACGACGGATCGAAAACACCACAGCCGGAACGCCCACCACCGAGCGACAACGCGTCGAGTGGGGAAGGCCAGCTGGAGGCTACAAGCTGCGAGGTAGCTGCGGGTGATGACGTCGAGGGCATAGAAGCTGACGAGATCGTCGACACAGCAGGCGAAGAGGGCGAGAAAGCTAAGGCGAGCAGGCAGACAGCTGGAGCAGAGTGTCTGGGCACAGAGGCCACAGACGAGAACTCGGAAGCTACCAGTGACGAACCCGCCGCGACAGACAGCGAAGGCACAGGTGGCGACATCGAAGTCGACCACACAGAAAGCCGGCCCCAGGAGACCTATAGCGAAGACGATGAGGTCGAAATCATCACAAAAACGAGTCAGCTGCATAACGAGAGGACTCACCAGAACAGTGCGACGAGCGAAGCTCAATCACCAATCCCAGGTGCCGCGGTTAACCCAAACGGCACCATAATCAACCCAGACAATGCATCCGAAGACCCTGAGGATGCGACGGGTGACGACGAGCGTCATCCAGACCCACCCACAGAGCCCCCAGACGCAGCTGGAAGCGCAAGAGAGGGCGACGACACAAGTCGGGTCGGTGCGGATATGTCGAGGGAGGTCGTAGAGGTCTCGGGCATGGACGACGACCAAACACGTCCATCTGGGAAGCCCAGTCAGCCAACAAACGCGGCAGAGGAAGCCGCACACTTACCGGGTGCAGCACAGGAAGCACACCGCACAGGCATCGAGGTCGAGCCAGGTGGCAAGACCGTTTGCAGACGAAATGGGCATGTCGCCGATGGAACCGACGACGCGAGAGGAGACGGTGAGGTCGCAGGTACTCCCCACCACATTGGTATTGAGGGGGAGAGTGCCGGGATGAGTCACCGAGAGTCGATCGAGGGGGAGAGGGAATGTGCGGTGGCGCGAACACGATCAACTCCAGCTGTCGTCGAAAGCGATCAGCTCACCCCACCTGACGACGACATACCTGACAGACCACCAGTCCTACCCGTACTGCCTAAACCGCCTGACGAAGGATCCGTGCGGAAGGACGAGCCCCCAAGCGTCCAGCTTGAGGGGGAGTGGTGGTGGGTACCTGCGTATCGAAGCGTTGGACCTACCACACCCAAAACGGTGACAGCGGCAGTGTCTACCCGTGTCAAGGATGCCATAGAACAGACAAACGAGCTGCAAAACACGTCAGATCGTCAGTACGTTAGGTTAGGACGAAGGAACCAAGGGTACTCACCTAGTAGAGAGGCTCAAGTCGAGCAGAGCGACCCGGACAGCAAACCAGCTGTACCAGGCGACTTACCCAGTGTCCAGGGAGGTCCTACAAGCGTTAGCAATCAACCCGTCGACAAAACAAACGCACTGCGTCGACTGACCGACCTAGAAGGTGGTAAGGGCGATCCAGCTGATTTACCACATCTGATCGAAATCGGACGCAACGGGAACGTACCTAGCGGCTCCCACAACACTCCAGGATATGTCCAACGCATTGGCAACGATGCTGGCGATGATGCGGATGTGCCAGGTCCAGGTCTAGGCCCAAAGGGCGATCTAGGTGAAAAAGTCGAATCAACAAACAGCGAGAATGCCGGATCGTTCGCAAATGGTGCAGACAACTCACCTAGCATCCAGGGACATGTCCACAGCGATAGCAATGCGCGGGACGACGAGCCAGATGCCCAATCTCGAAGTACAGGGCCAGGAGGCCACTGGGAGGTGAAGGGCGAGTGGAAAGCTGTTAAGGGCGGCGGATCACGCGGAATCGATGCGAATGGAATCGTAATCGATCGGGGATGGATGCGGATGGATGGCGCAATGAGCAGCGCAAGTCCCGACTCGAAACGAGTCGAAACCGAGATGCTTGCTATGGAGGACACAAGTCAGCGAGGACGTCGCAAACGAGTAAACAGCGATGTACCTGGGTCATCCACAGCACCACCCAATCGCCCAAACCATCCCACAGACCAGCCAAATCCACCGCGCCATCGAGGAAAGCCGAAAAGACGACCTATAGGTGTCAGTCAGGCAAAGGGCGATGAACCAAGTCGAGCAGGCGCGCCGAGGCCAAATCGGACCAATCGGACACGCCGTATATGTCGTAAATGGACCGGAGAAGCCTGGAACGTTCCCGAGGTGTGATACGCAAACGCGGCGGCGATGGAGGCGATCAAAGTCGACCAGTACACAAAGCGCGAATAGCCGAGGCGCGAATTACCAAATCGGGACGCCACCACTATGCGCGCGCATCAACGGCCAACGGACGAATACTGTACAAAAACCACTGCACAAATGATGCTAAACGAACGCGAAACGTTCATACATAGGTAACCTCATAGAGGTACTTTATTTCTTTGATTCTATTTTAGTTTTACTACTAAACTGCCCCACTACCGTTTGAGGGGGAGTGTGGAAATATATCTGTACAATCAATCAATCTCCGCTCAATACATTCTGTACAATTGATAATGCCGTGGTACCACAGAATACATAAACCGCTGCAACAATTTTCTCTTTGGCGCATCAATCCCCATTGTTTTGACCCATCATCTATCTTCCCTCATGGCATCTGTAATTTCTGAACCCCATATCTTTCAACAAGGGGATGTTGGAGAGGAAGGGTTGCGTCGCAATGATCCGTGAGTTACCTTACTGTTGAAATACAGACTCAGGCCAATGTCTTGATAACAGGCCAATGTCAGATGATGACGACGAAGCGAATGGCCATAGTGATGTTGACGAAATGGACCCTTTGCTTGATCAAAGGACTAGACAGGACCGTCCATTCGATATCACACATGTCCCGGATCACCTCATGGCTGATGATCCGTATAGTCAGACAGCTATAGATGAGGCGGTATTGCGTAGTACCCGTCCAGACAACAGCAACCACGACTTTGAGATGGACTTCCGCACTATGCGGCCTCAGCGGATCCCACTCTCAACCCTCAGGCGTTGGTATTCCAACAAGGACGCCTATTCCGCCATGCATTTATTGCAGTCACGCTCTATGATTGTTGTCGACCCAACTTTCATGCTTCGCGTTGACGATGAGGATGTCGTCCCTTCAATAGCCGGCCATTTCATTGATTATTCCCTATATCTCGGTGCGCGGATTGGCCTTGACGCAGTGCTCCCCTCTCGTTATGTCTTTGGCGACCATACCTGGCACATCACACTCACCTTCTCTCGCATGTTCAAACTGTGGTCAGATACTCATGCCCGCCTGCCATTCTCTACGACGGGGCGCATGATGTACATCGGATCAAGGAGACAGGAAGAGATCTGGATCGCGTTCGTTCCAAATTCCCTTTTGGATGATGACAATGCTGCCGTCGACATGCGCCCCATCAGTGGGGCTGCATCCTCTGCACTTTCTGCCAACAATGCATACATGGTCGTGATGTTTTTTGCATTTCTACTGACGAGGATGCGTCTGCGGGACATCGATTGCAATCAACCATACCCTGAACCTATCACGTACGATGCGGTCCAGGCTGCTACAGACATATTGTAAGCTGCTGCTAGTCATTTTCATCACGTCACATTGATTGATCTTATATCATCCTATTCAATAGAGGTCGATTAGAAGAACGGAACCGAGCTTTTGAGTTGACTGTGGCTGACCTTCGCAATCTCGATGACTCAATCCGTTCGGAATGGGCAGATTGGGTCAACAACGCACCACAATCGTGGAAACAAGGACCCAGTGCATTCATCAAGCAAAACTCCCCGGTCGCACTCACCATCAAGTATGGTCAAAATCAGCCAATCTGTATTGTTGGCCCAGCACGAGTTGTAGAACAGGAACGCCAGACTTGGAACAACGATCGCGACATGACCCACATCAGATCAGTGTCTATTGCAATTGCACATCAGATTTCGTGAGCCCTTCAGCTTCCTGACCTGTAGTCTCACTGTCGCTGATCCTGATGCTATTCTCACTTTAGATTTAGAAAGGTGGACGAGTGGACGAATGTCCCAGGCGAGAACCTCCACCGCCTGTATGGCAATCTCTATGATTTTCCACCGACTGACCCTGCTCGTAGTCAAGTCGATCTACGCCATTCTGAAGATGGTCATGAGCGGCCCGTGTATGATGTGAATGGATTCCGAGTCCGCAGACGGGTGCCCCGGACATTCCAGGAATCTGGGGCACTGGTCAACCTGACAAAGGTTGACACACTATTCCCCCCAAATGAGACCCACAGGAATACATACCACACGTATCCCATTGGTTACACCAGGATATTCGGTAATGTGCAGGCAAACAGAATGGCACTACCGTTCGAAAAGGTACTACGTGACATCAATGCCCATCTCTCACCCGCTGTAGATGACGACAATGACAACATGAACAACCACCTGTTTGAAAATCACGCTCAACAGGTTGCACCTGTCGTCCATGGCATCCATACACAAATATACAACACTATGTCGCATCGTGTCCGCGATCAGGCACGGTTTCATTATGTTCAACTCGGTCTAGCAACTTCCGCATTGAGTGGAACGACTGCCACCACGCTGCCCACCAAAAGACGATTTGCAGCACGAAAGGCACATTGTCTCAATGGCCTCCCCCACAAACGTTTCGCAAGCGCTCTGCGAGGTGAAAATCAACCACAGGCTGTCAGACTGGAGCACGTGATCACCATCGATGTACACCGTCTCAGAGTCGAGCATCGTAGTGGCCGGTGAGACTGCATTTCACATCTAAATTATTTCTGCTCGCTCACATGTTTCTGACCAGGGCCGTCTATGACGAAATCATTTGCAAGATCTGCAGATGGCTTGTCCACCCCACTGTCATTGACCCAATAAAAGCTTGTTTGCAGCCGTTCACACCAGAGGTATGTGTATCATATCATCAATTCTAAAACTTGTTCTAACGCCCATCTGACATTGCAGATTATACCCAATCTCCTCAATTGGACGACCTACCCGCTTACATCCGTGATTGACACATTGTGGACACAACACCAGGACCAACTCGAAATCGGCAAGCGTGTCAACTGTTACAACATCGAATTTATGTCAATGCTCGAGCGGTCACTCAATTATGCCCACACCGGATCAGGCAGAGTAATCTCCCGCAAACTCATGCTTCCCTTCTTTCTCTCCCTCGGCATCCTCCACGACGGGTTCCCATGCCTCAACAAGCGCATGGTGCCGTTTACAGATTTGCTCGATCTAAAGAAGATCACCATCATATCCGATCATTGGCCACGATCCCAAAACAAACACCCCCTCATTGGTTCCACCCGCGTCCAGGAATTAACATATGGAGGATCACACATGCAGGTATGGACCTTCAGTTTTGCGCTATACGACAGTTTGTCCCATCACGATTACGCCGTATTGTGTATTGCAGAAAGGCTCATGTCAGATCTGCAATTTGGCGCTATTTGACAATCTGTCGTATAGCGGGAAAATCCATGTTCCAGATTGACAACTGATCACCGTATTTATTCAGACTTACCGCGCAAGGTTCATCATTGAGGACGCCGTCACACATCCAGACCACATCCCATGTGACCTTGATGCAGATCCTTCCATATTCTCGCGTTCCCTCTCTCTCTATGTTTTCGAAGTTGCTCTCTTAGTCTACATCCAAGACGTCAGGGATCTCGTGTGTTCCGCCATCGATGCTCAGCTCCACCCTCTCCTTCTTAGCCCCGATGTTGTCATTAAAACACTTGCTCGAAAACGAAGGATTGCTCTCAAAGAGTGGGCTGCCTCTGATCATCCCCTCTCTTACGACGTTCAAGATAATTTTCATCGTCTTCTTGAAGCAATAGACCCCGCTCCTAACAACAATGGTATCGCTTTCTCTTTGCAGTCCCCGCCAGAAGGTGGTCAGCCTGTCTCCTTCTTTGCCAACAGAGTCATTGATGGTGCACGAAAACGACGCACTCCTCCTTTCATCCAGAAGGGTATGTTTCAGCATATCATCATTGCTGCCCTCAACATTCTTGATCGTCTCTCTCTTCGTCAATATCACCACCCTCGCTCACTTGATGATGACTCGCTTGGCCTCACCTCTTACAAGGACGCTTTCCGTCAGGTCGTCATAAAATTGAAAATTAATCATATCCCCTGGGTCGCTACTGTTGCAGGCCCTCATGCTAGAGGTCGTCCATCTGCAACCATCACGCATCACATCTGGTTGCCCCTCGGCGCAGCAGAACCCTCTGCTTTGCATTCCAGTTCATTTACCCTCACTCCACAGCAGTCTAGGGATGCTAACATTCTCGCATCCTCAGAACACATCGCTCTTCTCGATGCTAGGGCTACTTGGTCTGCCTGTCGCTTCAGGCTCTCTAATTTTCACAAGGTCATCCATAAGACTTGCCTGCCTTCAGAGTGGGCCATCCGCTCCGCTTCCATTGCCACAGATGATGCCTTCACAAACGATCTCTATCATTGGGTCCTTGCTAATTACGATCCAGCCAATTCGCCAATTCATGCTCTTGCTATCTTTGTCGCTCTCATCTTTGCTGGAATGGTCCCACATGTATTCCCCCCTAGACAACTCGAGAAGAGATCAAATTGGTCGCAATCCACTCTTCAATCCTATTTCGCAAACATGCCTTGGCTTGCCCGTGAAGAAAAGAAGGGTGCTGCCCTTGTCCCCCCTTTTATCACCATGGTCTCCGCTTTCATCATAGGTGTTCTCGACGTTAGATCCCCTCTCGCTAGAGCTTTGCTTGACAATCATAATAAAACCATTTCTAAAGAGCGCAAGAAGGCTCTTAGCAATTTCATTGATAAGCACAGTATGCATTTCCCACTTCACTCATTTCCTCATCACCTTTCTCTAATTCACCTCAAGCCAGCAAAGGTATATCTATCACAAATGTCCTTCTTCGCTTCGGTCTCGCAACTCCAATCACACTCAGGATCTTTAAAGGGTCCCGCTGGTTGCATGACTTTCAGAGTATATCAACCGATGATTTCCAGTCAAAATGGGACCACATCAAGGATTGTCTTCAGTTTGGTGCTCAATTTGGTGCATATGATGCTGTTGTCACTCTTGCAGGTGAACACACTGCTAAAATGCTCTTGGACAAGCAATGGGTTCAGACCCAAGGTCATGTTGAACCTTCACCTCCTCGCTCTTCACACAAAAGACACCATAATTCTATTGCAGATGACCTCCCTTCACTCCCTTCCACTACCCCTCTCAATTCATCCTCTCAAGGGTCTGCTAGTATTCGCAGGCGTCTTATCTAGATTTGCTTTTTGCTTTTTCTTACTATTCAATGCTTTGTCCCACAGCACATTCTTCCTTTTTCTTTTTACCCTTTTCCTTTCTTCTTCCTTTTGTTCACTATTCAACAACCCTTTGCTCTCTTTTCTTTTATGCCACATTGCCCTTCAACTCTTGTTCTTCACCATTTATTGTCATTACTTCATTCCTCACCCATTCCATTATTTCTTCACTCCACTGTCTTTCTTCATCCTTTGCTACTTCTCCTTCTTCATTTCATCTTAGTCCATTCCATTTTTCACTACTCTCAGTTCATAACACTCCAAATTCTACTCCTTTTCTATACATTATCATACATCTATAGCTAAAGTCTATCTGCCTGCTGGCAAAGTGACATGTATCTAGAAAGAAATTCACTTGCCACCCCCTCATGCTGCTGCCTGCATGCAAAACAGGGCCATGAAGAATCCTATTCTAGTTAACTACACACCCACTGGGTGTGTTACTCTTGATGTCTTGTCTTACTACTCATCCATCCCACTTTAATGCTCAGGGGAAACTCGATAGGGAAAGTTGGCTCCTCACCAGCATCATGGGCCTAAATTGCTGTAACCTCTCTCCTACTTCTTCATTCAGGCCTCGCATATGGGTATAGTCCATGTCAGGATTAAGGAAGAGGGACTCATCTGTATGGAATGCCTCCACATCTATAAGCTGGTGAGCGAGATGTGGCGCATATATTGCTGAGGTCTCAGTCAGCGATCAGCATGCATACACATTGCTCTACCTTACCATTAGTGATAATCCGGGATGGGATGTGGGGTTCAAACTCGGGAAACCTAGGACCGCACCACTGTTAATAAGACCATGGAGCATTACCGGGGGCATTCTCAGCACGTCAAAGGCACTATCATATATTGTCAAAGAAATATCCCAGATACCGATACTGGGTATACTTGCCTCCTCCATGACACCATCCTTGGTTACGATAATGCTGTATTTCGCCCAATGCTATCATTTGGTCAAAAACTATACCGTACGATGGCCAGTTGCTCACGGACCTGAGGACTCAGGACAACTGACTTGAGTAATTCTGTCCCGCATTGCATTGCATTGCGATCCGTCGGATATTTTGCCCAACGTTCTGCAGATATCAATCCCACCGAATGTCCTGCAGAATCAATGGATACTGGCGATGTGTTAAATATAATATAATAAAGATCATACCTATTTCAGTCAGTCTCGTATCCGAATTGTCTCATCGAAGTCTCATGCGATACTCGGACCAAGAGGTAAACATTCGATCTATGATTCAACATCAGTAGTGTAGAATGACGAGAAGAGCGCAACTCTCTATCTTCTGCCCCTTTGGTCACGAGGTCATTGATCACAACAACCACATATCTGTCTGCTCGGGTGATAGAAATGGGAAGCCTGTTGCATGCGGCCAGACCTGCATTAATGCCAGCAACGCTACCTTGTGCCGCAACCTCTTCGTACCCAGTTGTACCATTGATCTGCCCAGTGAGGAAGAGCCCCTGGAGAAAGTTTAAAACAAGTGCAAAAGATACCAAGGGCGACCTACCTTGATCCTTTTGGTCTCAAGTTATGCTGATTATTATCATATGAGTAGCATGAGCAGATTTGAGATAGAACACTGACTCACGTTGGAGTTCCTGAGGATCAATGTGGTCATACTCAACTCCATAGGCAGGTTTAACCATACGGACGTTTTCCAGCCCCGGTACGGTGCACATCAGGGGTTCTTGTGGCTCTTTGGGCACAGAACATGATGGGCTGTTAGAGTATATCAGATCTGCAGCAGGCTTAGCATACAATCCTCTCACTGGCAAGTTCGTACTGACCGGAATCATAACCCTCAGGTTCCAACCATATTTTATGGCTACCCTCGTGTCCAAACCGAGTAACCTTGGCCTCGAGAGAAGGGCAATAATGTGGGCCTGATGATGTGATATCTATGGTGTTCTTGTCCAGACGTGCAGGTGTACCTGTTTGCAAATGCCCCAGCTTGAGGCCAACTGCTGGTGCTTCATTGATTCGACCAGCGGGAAAATGTTTCATTCCTGAGATGGCATGAGTACCTGAAGTACATTGTCGATCGGAGCACGCACCGATATGAATCTCTCCAGAGATGAATGTGCCTGTACAGATGACAACCTGGGAACATGGGATCACGTCATAGGTTTCTATGATATACACCTTTAGTACGCGATCTCACGCGCGCATACTCGGTATTTACCTAGTCGAACTCCTTTTACTGCAGCCCAGACTGTACTGCCGGAACTCGATGAGGGCAACTGATGGTAGAAGACAAGGTCGGATACGCTAGTAGCAGCGTGAACATCCAGGTTTGGATAGCTGAACACGATGCGCTGCCTTGCATGAATCGCTTGTACAATTTGCGGTCGACTTGTGCTCTGGGGCCCTAAGAGTGATGGCATGAACACGATGCGTGAGAGCCAATGTTATACTCGTTGACGCACCCAAACATCCTCAAACTCCTCGTAGGTTGTGTTCTCCTTTGTATGTCCAGTACCAGGTCGATGGACTCGCAGGTAGTACCTGGCATCTGGTTTTGTCCCGGAAAGACCAGTCGAATTCCATTGGTATTCTGCAGAAGTGAGTTTGCCGTTGAGGCTACCACATCGGTGACTTACGGTATACAGGAGGGTGGGTTGCTCAGATCGCAGGCAGTTGCTCAGGCCTACGCAGCTCAGGGCTTGAGTATTTATGCTATGAGCCAGGTATGATCGAAAATATGTTGCATGGTTTTCCTCATTCTTGTCAGTTTGACATGACCGCTTGGGTCAAACGGGGTACGAAGGAAGAAGTCGGCGTGATCGTAGACTATGTAGATGACGCGTAAGTTTGTTTTCCGCTATTGTCCTCTTTTTTGGATGTGTCACAGCCACAAGTAACTCAAGCAGTGGTATTACATAATTCCATCCAGCTCGCAATCGTGGTCACACGAACTCACTAACGATGGGTCCGACAAAGTTCTCATCTGCTCTTCGAAACCTGTTATCCTTTCTGATGCTGACATGGAGATTAGTTGACTCCCATGGAACGCAACCAACTCAAACTCGAGAGCCCCATGAACTTAAAGCGCAACCAGCTTCTTGACGCCCTCGGCCAACATATCTTCAATGATCTCCCTGCCCATCTCATTTGGATTAGCGACTTGAAGCTTCTATCACGGGCCAATCTCTGGGAGGATTTACATGCCCGCATCCAACACGAATCATGCGCCAATCTCTTAGCTCCCTATTCGCCCAAGGTTCGTCAGTCAAATCTGGCTTGCCTGCTGCAGTGTACTAAAAAACCAGTTGAACGTACACATAAACACCATCCATTTATGATCATACATACATTTCTTGCAGGGAGACATCCATGCGTGAGTCAAATATGCCATCTTTTCACATTGATGGAATGCCCACAAACCATCATACCAACATATTTTGTAGGACGACAGGTGGATGGATGCACCCAATCACACACACAAGCTGCCCCAGTGTCTTCAAGCTCAAATTTGACTCTTAACGACATTTATTCTTCACCAGCACTATTCTCTGTGCGTCGATGCTCCCTTTCATCCACACCGAGAATTTGCACTCAATTTCCTGACCTAGTTTCCCTCCCACATGTGATCTGGGGGTGATGCTCAAGATTATGAGCGGCATCTTGGCGACAGCACTCGCCTTCATCTTCCCCGCAGTGTGCTACTTCAGACTCACCGACCCTTGTATGCTACTTCACTCCTGGACAAAGCTCCTCGCAGTCGCCTGTCTCCGTCTTTGAGATCCTGGTCATGCTTGTGTCGCTGGCGCAGTGAAAGCGTTGCCTGTTACTAAATTTGGAAAGAAGCTCCCACAAGTATGTGGTTTGATCCGCCGCGTTGATTTTTCTCACCGGCAATTCTCTCGCCGTCAGGCCCATCCCACAACAACTCCCATTCCACCAATCAACATGTCCACAGCGGATCAATCCAAACGTAAGGCAGCTGCACCGAAAGTGAAGCGCAAGAAGGCGATGGCAGCAGGGTTCAGTGGAACCGAGGAAATGATGACTGGGAAAGGCACTGGACTGGACAAGCATATGCAAGCGCTGCATGACCTCGATGACAAGACCCACCAAGCGTTCCTTGGTTATGCCCAGATGGATATATTGGAGGAGCGGCTGAAGTTCGGTCTCTATAATCCGCGGTCGCTGAACCCTCAGGAAATGCAGAAATTGCTGGATTCATTCTACACAAATGGCCTGAACCGATTCAAAGTTGATCATGCCCTTCCGCTTATCATCCCTGCAGACCACGTAGACTTGAAAACTGTGAAGAAGGTTATTTCCATGACCAGTGTGGATCGCCACGGGGGCCATCTCCCCAAGTTGGTTCTTAATTGGCCTGAAGACATCGACGAAGATCAACGGGAGATTATCGCTGCTGGGGGACGTCATCGTCGAGCAGCATTGGAGGAGTGGGTCAAGCAGAGGTCGACCACGGCAAAGAGTGCGAAGAAGGAATACAACGCACTCCAAAAGCTGCCGGACGCAGACCAGGAGGAGCTGAGGGCTCTTAAGGAGAAGGTAGAATACCATCAGGCGATGGTCGACCTCAATGGCATGTGGATTGTCGCGGTATATGATAAAGGTGAGTGGTTGTCGTTTCGCTGTAGTGTCATACTGAGTACTTGAATGCAGGGCAAATTGATATGCACGGTGACACCCTTGGGGTGCACCTTTCTACGAACCAGCGGTTGTATTCGTACTCTGAGACTGCAGAAGAAGGGATTGTGCAGACCTTCAAGTTGATGAAGTCCAAGAACGAAAACTGGAAGCACTGCGAGATCGAAACGGGTGCACGAACTCACTCACAGGGCTACAAGATTATGAATCTCCTTCAACAAGATTTCGTCTGGAAACTACTCGAACACATCGTGGACATTCCATCAACGCACTATATTCATTCCGATATCTTCAAACTGACGACGCTGACACAAGATTTGTTATCCGAGCATGGCGGGGTGAGTCATATAAGCATTCAAATTAAATGTTTGCCTGTAACGCCCGCCATTTGTTAGCTTCTAGCTGCACTTGCTATATTTCTTGAACGCCGCCTCCAGATGTGTTTCAATACCGTCGAATGGGATGCGGATGAAGTCGAGACTCAACAACAGATCATAAGGAGTTCCTTGTCATCGTCCCAAATGGTCCAAAATGCACAGCATGAACTATTCAGGTACATACAATTGCTGGTCGTGAACAAAAAGCCGGTGAAGGCAGCTATCAGCGACGATGTGCGAAGCATGCTCGACGAGGTTTACAGAGAGAAGTTAGCACAAGGCGATACGTGGAAGTATTTCGGCACCAGTTCCTCGAAATGGGTGCAGAAATACGAAGAGTATGCCGAAGAAGTCATCAGGCGCCTCGGGCAGATGTACCAAGTCCTGAAAGATGAAGGGGCATTCGATAACCTTGCATCTGAATTCCACCAGGCTTGGGCGGATTGCGTGTCAAAAGCAAGGTTGGTGCTCGAGATAACAGAGTGCCCATACCACCCCCCCTGGGTGCCCTTCATGTCCGCATCAGTATGGATCTCATTATCGGAGCAATTCAAGCGCGTCCCCAAAGCGTTATTGGAGGTGTGTTGTGTTATTCCAATTCGGGCAGTTACGTTGGTGCGATACGATGCCCTTATGTAGATCTCATCTTGGTATAGCCCCCTCGTTTACACTCCCAAGAACGTGGGAGGCATATGGAAAATAGGATCTGCGACCGCAGAAATGATCCGGGCAATTTCTGGGCACCCCGAGCTTGGCTCGAACGGGGTGTTTGATGCCATACAGGCTGTGAGTGAATTACTGGATCGTTATTATTCTACTGATACATGGTGTTACAAATTAGACTGTATGGGTTTTCATCGAAAACTACCCCGCGTTGCTTAGAATGGAGGATGAAATGCTCAATGCGCGCATGCCGATTCGTCCCGAATCCGCAAAGGTGGTTAAGGAATTCCTACTAATGGAGCAGGATAACAAAGTCATGGAAACAATGAAAGTGCCCAAGATAAACTCCAGCAACCTAATCAATCTCGTGAAGGCAAAGGATGAGACAGGCGAGGTCGAATCAGATGGTTGGTGATTAATCATGTGGCAGGATTAATTTCTAACAATTTCCCTTGCAATTAAGAAATGTTTTTGCGCAAGCGGCTGCAGGCTGAGGCACTTGTCATCGATGCCGCGATCAAATCCATCATCAAAGAGGGCTGGAAAAAGTCTGCCCAAATGCCATGGATGGACCGCTGGGTGAAAGTGGTCAGGTTCGACAGACCGGCGTTTGGATATCACCGGATTATGTCCTTCCTGGATTTTCACACTATACAGTGGGGCAACACCTCGGGATCGAGTGAGGCTCGGTTCCGCAGGGATACGATCACCGCTGCGATGGCAGAATATTGCGTTGTCTCTAGGTACCGTATTGCACTCCTGAGGAATGCGGACGGAGGGGCGGCTCACATGCGAGCGCACCTGGAGTCAGCTGCATCCATTGGGCTTAACAAAGACAGGGGACGTCCCGTCAACATGACTGATGATTACCCATTCTCACATGTGTTGAGCTGGCCAGACGCGATCGAAATCGACTATCATCGTGCGTATGAGAGTACCTTTAACATCGAACAGGAAAATGCAAGCTTTGTGCTGGCATTGAAGAGGAAGACAGATCGAGACCACATCCAGAAAGTGATCAGTGCTGTCCAAGCATGTCCAAGCGCCTGGGAGTCGTTGCCCGCTGTGGATTCCAAAGCCAAGGCTTTCCCTGTGCGTGCTGAGCTCGAGCCAGTCCTGAAGAGCCTCGTGAATGTAAGTTCTTTGTTCGCCAAACGATCGATCTCATTTTCTCATCACTCTTGTACAGGTTCTGACATACAGTTCTTATGAGCATCGCGACCCAGATGCTGACCTCAGCAGCATGCTGGAGAAGAACACACCTCTGCCGGCCGTGGACAAATTTCAATTTGTCTATCTGAAGGATGGAGAGAGCTCGCAACACGAAGATGCCTTGCAAAGCTGGACCTGGATGTTGGCTTTCTTCTCCGCATCGGATAACAAGAACATTCTCGAGTCCCTTGGTCACAAAGAGCCATCTGCTGCAGATCCCCAGCCTCTGAATTGTAAGCTACAGCTGTTTACTATGTGTGTCGGCGCCTTGACTATACTTTCCAGGTGCTTCATCCTCTCGTCTTGTGCGCGGCGTCGTACAACCAACTTCCCCAGTGTCCACATCCACACCAGCCCAACCCTCACGCCATGTCACCCAGATGTCCACTCCCACCTCGACCGAGTCTACTCCCGCTGACGAATCTGCCTTCCCTCTCGCCGCTACTCAAGGGACTGTTGAGGATGGTAGATTGGCGGATGCTGGGAACAGCACGATTGATTCCATCGGCGATCTATCTACTTTCCACCCTAACCATGCCTCTCAAGAGATGGATGTCTGTGCAGATGATTCTTTGCAGTCGAACGAAGTAGAATGTGAGTGGTCTTCATTCGTCCCATCATATCTGGACTAATTCTCTTCCACTGATGATGTAGTCGGTATGTTTCGTTTGAGTTTCGCACAGCTTAATCTTTTAATCCTTTTGACCATAGCTAACCCAGCGGAGAGTAGGAATCTCCCTCTGACTAATGACATGTGGTCCCGCCATTCTCAGGCTGATCGTTCAGCCCGATGTATGTACCCCATTTCCATTCATACTCCTCACCTTTTCTCACATTTACACCTCGCCCCCGCCCTTGCAGACCAACCACCTTCCGTCATCCATCCCCTGCCTTATATGTCCCAGCATGTCGCGCTTGCTCAGGCTCCTGTTCCCTGTGCTTCAATGAACATTTTGGATGCTATCAATTCCCCCCCGCGTGGCGGTCAGAAGCGTCAGACCAGGTCTGCCAACATCGACAACATGACATCTCGTGAGTCCTCTCCCCTTCTTTTCTGGTTCTCGTCTTTGTGGTGTTGACCAATTTGATTGTTCCTGGCAGCCGACTGTGGTCCGCCCGTGCATAAACGATCTCGTAGAGACACCGCCGGTCAAAGTTCCGCCCCTTCCAGGGTCCGCGAGACAAAGACCACCAAGGACAAGGTTATGAGGCCTTCTAGGGAACACCTAGGTACGTATAACCCCCACCCTAGGGTTTAAAACTTATTCTATATTCATATATTTATTACTGGTAGACCGTCCTTGAGTGGA
>JBBPRT010000227.1:0-16228 GCA_038093175.1 Boletus hoseneyae
GAGGATCCAGCAGGCCCTAAGCCCTCTAACCCCGAATGGGCAGACTGGGTATTAAACAATGTAAACTTCTCTTCGCTTCTTAACCTAGCTGGGCACATCTTTACGCGTAACGCCATTCAAACGTACGAAGAAGAGCACCACACTCCCCATCCATATTTAGTTGATTCTTCTTCCTCTTCTACCGTACCCCTTCTAGACACCCCCGATAGCACCTTAGCTCCACTCCAGCCAGGCGGACTAGCTACCGATTGGCCCCATCATACTGATGCACAAGATTGGGACCTAAACTCCGATACCGAAATTCCAGGCCTTCATTAAGTAACCGTTTCCTTGTTTGTACAAACCTATAGTTTCCTTTTCCATTTCTCAAATCTAAATCTATTCTCGTCTCTTGCCCATCATGCCTACCGCACCATATGATCCTGCTCAACTTCTGGCCAAACTTCTAGCCGCGCCAGATGACACTGCCAAACTCACCATCCTCACTAACATCTTCTTGGGAGTGAACCAAGCTATCCTAAGTTTGGAAGCACAATTGAAAGCCGTTCAATCACCGCAGCCGCTGCCTACATCACCGTCTCCTAACATAAGAATCTCTAAGAAAGTCGAGATATTTGCCAACCTGGGTGAATTCAAAGGCGAACTTTCTAAGTTCGAAGATTGGTGGCTAAAAATGAAAACATGGTTAACACTTAACTCCGACTCAGTCCCTGAGAGATCCTATGAAGCCGTCATAGCTATACTCTCACACCTCGGAGGAAGTACAGGCATTACCTTTGCATGCACCTGCCTTGAAAAGGGAAGAACCTATGATTGGAACACCTTGGTGGATGATATCGAAAGACAGTACCGCGCCACCACCAAGGAAGACTAAATTAGGAAACCATAAGTACACCTTTGGTGATAGAAGGATGCGTATCAAAACTTACATTGATCACTTCAAAACTCTTTCAGAAGAAGCCAACATATCTGACTCTCACGCCACAGATATTCTAGAACAAAATATTCTGGAAGAGATCCGTGATAAGATCATTATGGATGGAGATCGCACTCTTGAGGATCTAGATGCCTACCTAGGAAAAGTTCTGGAGATAGGCGAATGCTTCGAAACCACCCGTTTCCTCACAAGGAGGGCCAAAGTGACTTACACCATCTAGAACGCTCAAATTCCTCCCATTACCACATCTTCCTTCCATCATCTCTATCATCTTCTCGTCATTCTAAACTTATAGCTGAATAGGGTCTCCAATAGATTTGGAGCCTGGCTGGGGCTTCCCACCAGTACTTGATTCTGTTCACACCCCATCCACTTGTTCAAATCCCAGAAACACCGAACTCTTGATCCGAGGGGCATCCGCCTTGACATAACCACACCCCCGGAAAGTATGGAAAGAACCCTTGAAGCACCGCTAGATGATAGTGCTAATCACCGCTCATCTGCCGACAAACTCCACAAACCAATTATGACCTATCTCACAATCTATCTCCGTCTATAGCACAAAGACGAATCCACTAACTCCACGGGATCGATTACCCATCGTGCTGAACTAATCATAGAGTTCCAAGGGCACAGGAAAAAGGTTCTAACCAAAGTAACGGATCTCAGAAAGAAGCTACTAGGAAATATGTGGCTACAAAACCACAATCTTGAAAGACTCTAGGATGGATTGACTTACCAGAAGGGTCTA
This sequence comes from Boletus hoseneyae, assembly GCA_038093175.1. Taxonomy (NCBI): domain Eukaryota; kingdom Fungi; phylum Basidiomycota; class Agaricomycetes; order Boletales; family Boletaceae; genus Boletus; species Boletus hoseneyae. The sequence goes on from JBBPRT010000227.1 coordinate 1,689, forward strand.
TATAACTCGATGGGTATTGCCGATGCATTCTCAAAAGAGACACTCCACCAACAGAAACAATAGACGACAAAATAGTATTTGTCACCAATCAGGCACCTAGGCTTATCTTCCAACCGTGGGAAGAAAGCACACCGCTGGTCTAGCCCTTTACAGCACACCAATAGCAATAGTCCCTAGACATGGGAAAACTCTAGTAACAACACCAATAGCCGTTGCCCACAAACGACACTTATAGAAAAATGGCATCTAGATGTGGACATGCCGCATGCCACAGGATTGAAATAGGAGCAGAAGTATTTAATCTCGGTTACTGAGGATCCGTAAAAAGGGTTCTCTTCTCCAACTTCTCAGATACCAACTTTGAGGTAAAAAGAAGGCGATCGGATAAAATCAGCTCATCATTGAAAGAACACACCTTCCATCCGTTATCATGATGGAACCCCTAGATCAAACACACCGTGGACATAACAAATTTGGCTCCACAGGGGTCATCTATTCCCGCCATCAGTAACCATCTTGTCCCCAATAAAAGAACTGCTCCTACGCACTAAACCCGCTGCTGTGAAAGGAGTCCGAAGTTCTAAACACTAGCCTATCACAGAATGACATCCAATAAACGAATTACGGGCTTCCCTGGAGTATCACCTCCAATCGTGGTCCTCAGTTCGCTCCCACAGTCATGGTCACTTTGTGTCCACTCCTTGTATTCTCCACTGCATTCCACCCACACACTGGCGGGCAAAATGGAACACAACTTCTTATGACAAAGGCAGCTTTTCATTGATGGCTGTCTTTGATATAGACATTGTTATATCTCTAGCAGACATTAAACTTTAAAAAGAGTTTAGCTTCTTGAAGGTTGTTGAAGAGATTTAAGATAAATGGGTGGGGATAGACATCATGAACTGTTTGTTCATTGAGGTAGTGGTAATCTTGACAGGGATAGAGACTGCTATCTTTCATATTGACAAAGAAGAATGGTGGGGCTTGTAGAGAGTTAGAAGGTCAAATCTTCATAGAGGCCAGATTTTTATTCAAGAAGATCTTGGTGGCTTTCTTTTTATCAGAGGAGAGGGGATAGAGTTTTTTAATCTTAGGAATGAGTATGTCTTTGAGGTTAATCTCATGATTGTAGGAACAAGAGGAGGGTACATGGTCAGTTGCTTCTTTAGAGAACATGCAGCTGAATTTAGAGTATTCAGAGGGAAGAGTGACTTTGGGTTTTTCAGCAATGATAGTGAGTCCAGTAGAGTTTGTGACATTAGCCACAGTAAGGAAGGCTGAGGGGATATACCTGGATCTGCATTTAGCAATGCAGTTGATGGTATAGTTGGTATGAGCACAATGGAGGTACATATTCTCTGATTCTACCAAAAGGTAGTTATAGAGGTGTGAGTCATGAACCATGTGAACATTAATGTGTTTGGGAGGTTGGGGAGGGGTTAAGTAGTAGGAGTTGTTATGTCTATGAGTATCAGTGACAAAGGAGGAGTAGAGGAGTTTAGATTCATCAATGGATTCATCCAATGTAAGTGTTCGAGTCACCTAGTTGATGGTTAGATTAGCTTTTTGGAGCCAGGGAAGTCCTAGAATGGCATAGAGCCATAAAGGTTACTTATTGAGTAAGCTCATTTATGTTTATAAAGAGGGTGCAGGTGCAGGAGATGATTCCTTTTTTGTTGTAGGAGTGGTCTGCATTATGGGCTTGGAACTGTTTTTTTGAGTTTTTTGAGTTTGGCAGTAGAGAGTTTGTGTTTGCAAACAAACTGCCAATCAATGCAAAAAAGTTCAGCACCACTGTCAAGCAAGGTATAGATGTCAACAGTTTTCATGGTGTCCAAGGGTACAATGAACTGGACTGAAATTTCCATAGATTTGGAAGCAGTTTGTACAGTTATAGAAGTACAAGTATGGGAAGGGTATTGAATTAATCAAGGCTCCCAATTTAAAAATCCAAGAGTACAAAGGAGATGTGACAGATGTTTCCTTCTTTGTCCTTTTTGATGGTTTGAACTTTCCTTGAAGGGTTGGAGAAGTGGGGGCAGTTAGAGCTGGAGTGCCCTGGTTTGTGACAGCAGAAGCAAAGTTTCTTTTCAATGCAATGTTTCCATTCATCAGGGGTAAGTTTGGTAATATGAATTACATCAACATCCATGGTGTTAGGATCTTTGGTCTTTGTGGAGGTTGGTGTGGAGAATAATAGGTAGGAGTGAGAGGGTTTGGAGTTGTGCTTAGCAATTTCATCAATGCCATATTTCTGTGTTTGAAAATGAACAGCCTTCTTATACCATTCACCTATTGTGATGAGGATAGTGTCTATGGCCATGGTGTGATGCATGAGCTCAGAAGGAATAGTGGCTGAGTAGCAGCTGATAAAGATGTTTTATTTGTGATTTTCACCTAGAAGACAGTGTTCTGAAGGTTGGTGGTAAAGTGGGTAAGGGAAAAGTTATAGGAGAAAGAACCATCTTTGCATCTTTTGTAGTTCATCTGCTTGGTAGATAGCCAGGCTATGGCATTGTTGGTGATGTTGTGATGTTTAAAAGCAGATTCAAACTATGTGGTGAAATTGGTGAACATTTCCATAAAGATAATGGCTTCAGAGATAGTGGAGTTATGGAACATGAATGCCCAAGAGGTAGCTGACCCTTTGGTCAGATGCTAATTGAAACAGAAGCATAGTGCGCAAAGACATGTATGCAGAAGCTGATGGGGCATAATAACATGGAGAACCCCAAGAATGTGTCAGAAGAGTTAAAGAAGTCTAACAATGCGATACTACAAAATGGAGAAAATATAATGACACCTCATGATAAGTTTTGAGACAGATGAGATAGTTGAAATAGGGTAAAGTTCTGGATTACATGACTCTTCCACCTCAGATGAGTCAGACAAGCAATATGACAGCAATTTGTAGTCAGATTATTTGCTATCTACTACTAGTACTCCAACCAACCATTCACAAGTAAAAGTACTCAGTGTCATGTTAGAAAAGGAAGATTTGGATTCATGTGCATCAAACAATGTAAACTGTGATAAGAATAAGCTAGACCCTTTAGGTTTGTTAGACTTTTACTAATTGAGGATTGTATCAGACTGTTCCCTTTAACATGCTCTTTGGGTTCTGGTGTCCAAATGACTTTGGAGCATTCAGTGACAAGGAGTACCAGAAGTATGCAGAGACAAGAGAATAACAGTGAGTCAGGCCAACACATCATTGCATGGCAGGTGTTTTATGAGAGACTAGATCCTCAACACTTGGTAAGAGTGCACCAGTAGCTAGCATTCCACCAGGTAGACCATTTCCCAGAATGTCAACTTGAGGCCAATTTCTATGCATTCAAGGGGTTATTTGCATTTGAAAAGTATATGTACTGCTACACTTGTGGCATGCCACAAGACAGAAAGATGAATGATGAAAGTCCAATGTGTCATGCAACCCACATCTGGGTAAAGCGATAACTCTGCAAATTTGGCAGTTTCATCTTCAGAGCAATATTCTGTGTCTAGCAGAGTGAACGTCTATGGCAGGAGATGATCACAGGGCTTGGTGTCACAAAGCTAATAGCTAAGTAAAAAGACTTCACCTAGTGGGTGATAAGTGAACATCATTTGGAGGGCAAGTATCACAATTGCCTAAAGGCATTCCTCTGGTTCTGCAGGCACAAAGAACATGCAAACCCTAAGTATTTCCTTTATTAATGTTATCCATATTTGGAGTCAATTCCACACCCTCTGTTATAGTTATTCTCTTAGTCCACCAGGCCTTCAGATCTGACACTACAATACCTGTTCCATGCATTATCATATATGGGAATGAATTAAAGTGCATAATAGTGATAAGGTTTTAAAGGTTTTCTGATACAAGGTGACCAATGATACTGCAATGAGAGAGAATGACTCATTGTTAATATGCCAGTGACAGGTGGTGCTGTCACAATTTGGTTAGTCATCACCATACTCATTTTTTCTCTTCTACCAATGCTCCAACTGAGGAGCCCACAGTGCGCTGGTCACCACAATAAATTATAATGTGATGCATCACTAGGAAATGGCAAACATGCAACACCCCCTCCCATGTTGGCTTGTCGACAGCATAGGAAGGTTACTAACCAATGAGTTCAATAGCAGTATCTTAGATGACTATAATGGAAGAATAGTCTAGAAGGTGCTTCAATCTTCATATGTTTGCTTGTCTTGGATTCAATATCTGCACAGATTTATCAAGTGCCTACTCAACATGCCATAGTGGCATTGTAAAGCTGTTGAGTATGATCACCAAAGAATAAAAAGTACACAAACGTATTATTGTAATTTCTTATGGGTGCTAGTAAGGGCTTGCTCATAATCAAGCATGAGACTCTTGCGACCTCTCTTGGAATGTCAATGTCTGCCATGATCAAGCAAGACACAACACTATTCCACAAACCCAGCATAAATGTTGAGTTTGTCTAGAATGCACATACTACCACCATGTTCAAATGGCACACTTTCTCTACCCGAATCGACACCAGTAGCACAGCTAAAATCTAGGGTATCCAAAAGACCCATGGAATTTTCTCAAATTCACTTTTGAATGTTTTTATGGTCATGGAATAGATTCTATCACTATAGTGCTAACCACAAGGAAGGTGAGTGAACATAGAAAGGTGCCCAATCCCGGATGGTGAAGAGAGGCAAACCACAATGTAAGCAAGCTACAAACATACTTCCAGATCATTGCTGGGTGATGACAAGTGTGCCAGTAAGACTGATAGCATAACACTCTTGGACTTGGATCAAGCCTCAGGTCTCAAATGTCAGAAGTTGTGGTGTTTGAATTTAATTTTTTATTCAAATTGGTTCACATTAGCATGATCGATATGAGATGGTCCACAACTTTTGCAGACTAGGTGCATGCAGCCATAATCCAACACATCATATAATTCACTCTCAAGAATGCCTCACTATACAGTGAAATCACTATCACGTGGAAATTCAGAGAAAAGGCATATCTCATTAATCACCTCAAGTGTATCAATATCATGCTGGTCTCTTCTAAGCCTTGGGCTATCAAGAATGGCATTTCAGACAAGCACCATGTTCTCATTCAACCATTGGAAGAAGAGATAGTGCTGAGTCCTTTGATGAGCCCAATTGTAGAATGATGTTTGTCACGAGGAAAGACACAATACTTGCACTGGCTATGGTTCCTGAACATTACCTCTAAACCAAGTTTCATTAAAGTCATGTTCAGAGTGGTATGTCTATTTTGTCTCACCATACTGCTTTGCTCAACATCACATGCAAGATGCTCCACCAACTATAGGCTAAAACACTAGGCAAGCTTAGGTCTAGAGAAAAGAACCTCATTATTTCAAGAGACATCCTCTGGTGCTGTTAGAGACTAACAATGTGTTCGAGCTATGTCAGTTTACAGTTGGATTTATAGGGTGCATGTAACAAGCAATCACTCAAAACTACATATTAACAGGGATGTCCAGGGCATTGCTCACTCTCCAGTCAGCTGTTTTACACCTGAATCATTTCTTCTTCGTCTTTCCAAACTCTAAGGCACACCAGCTATGTTGCCCTGTATGATATTGACCTACCTGATCTGCTTCAAGGTTGGTGTAACATATAGCAAGGCATTCCAATGTACCAAGATCCTTTCAGTTGTACATTAACCTTACTGAAAGTCTTGCTACCCGAACTTTGTGTCTATGTCAATATCCCTCAAAGCAATCCATATACCAGCATTTACATTCAAGGCTTATCTTAGGCTATACATGCCTGTGCCAGGTCTTAAGCCCCATTCTATCCAACACCTATGCTTATTTATACCCTTGGTGAGAATTGTGAATGTAAGCAGATGGTATATACATACTATCTTGTTACATCTACATCTCATAGCTCAAAGTCATATTTTAATATATATCTTCATGTGAAAGTTAAGGTAACCACTGTCCTAGCAAAAATGAGCATGGCCTATAGGAGGCCCATACTGTGATTATAAGCTCTCAATATAGACAAATCCAAGGTGTTACTGACTAGCATCAGAATGTAATCAGTGACTAAAACTGTATAAAATAGAAGCAATGGATACTAACCATCAATGCCAGATCAAAACACCCATGCCAAGAGATATACCTGGCATTGATGAGATGGCTATGAGATGGGTGTCCACAGGCTCTTGGGTTGAACTCTCTAAACTTGACAATGATGGGGTTAGCAAGGTGATACATGAAACCGGATGGTGAACTGAACACTTATAAACAAAGTTAGACCCACGTTCCAGCAGGTATAACAAGTGAACTGATAGAGATAATGAGACAGGCGTTGGTGTCGTAGATGACAACGAGGGCGATAACACAATGGGATGTTGGGATTGAGATGTAGAAACAATGTAGCATCTGTTAACGGGGATGAAGCGGCAAGTGCTAGGGTAGGAGTGGTAAACGAAGTGTCCAGGCCCCCAAGGGAGAGTAGACAAGTGAATAGGACTAAGGGAAAGACGACAAGGGGGATCGGTATATATATGATACTAGGGTGGTTTAGAGTAGGTCGTTGGAGTCCTAAATAGATGAGGGCCGGTGAGGGAAAGACAAAGATAAGAGAACATGAGGAAATAGCAAGGTAACCGTGAGGTGTGACATCATAGATAGATGAGAGTCTGGACTTGGTCTGGGCTCGAGTCACGTGTTGTCCCATGGTCACGTGTGAGGTCACGTGACAAGGAAGAGCGGAAAGTTACATGATCCTAAAAAGGGATCAAGTCGTGTGACTAGGTCACATGACTGTGAAAGTGAAAAGTGTTAAGTACGATGGGATGAATAAAGTGTGAAAAACATAGCGTGAGGTCCAGAACTATAACAATACAAGCACATGCAAGTGCAAACACATTGACTGACTGTGCAAGTGCACAGTGAGCATGAATTTTAAGGAGTATAATCCAATTGAGTAAGGGTTACTATAGGATAAAGGTACCTATGATAGCATAAATTCTACATACTCTACCATATGATTATGATTTGCAGCACATGCACCCATAGCGCATCTGTCGGTTTTTGAACCAATAGCAATGAAAAGAGCGACATTCCACGATCATTTCGACCCTCATACATAGAAATTGGACCAGTAGATCTCAAGATATAAATTAAATGATTTTAGTCACTGATCTGCTGATCAATCAACCAGATATGAAGTAACTGCTACTTATGTAAGAAAGACAAATATCTGACCAACATTCTAAATACACACACCCAGACCAAATTTGGACCAATATTCATACATAATCAGACCAGATTTTAATCATAATACAGATAACCACCAAACAAGAAATTGATCGTAATCAACATAGATCAATATGACAAATCAAGCAAAAATTACCAACAATAGACACATATCCAGGCCAGATTTTGACTATAATACAAGCACAAACAGACAACATAATGAGATTTTGTCCATAATACATAGACAACCATAACAAGATCAGATAAAATGAGTGCTGTGCTATACATGACCAAATAACCAAACAAGAAAAAATGAAGCACAATTCACACACATCCAGATGATATTTTGACCATAATACAGAGACAAACAGACAACAATTCAAGCAGAAATTAACTATTACAGTGACAAAACATGATTATGGCTATATATGACCAAACAACAAATAGATCCAAAAGGACCATGACCAAGCAATTAATAGGTGACAAATTCAGTAGCAGCCAAATAGAGATCAATGACAAAATGACCAGTAAATCAGAAATGACCAGGTGATAATATAATAAAAAATTAACCATACAGAACTAAACAAGATTTTGACCATTGTATCATGAATTTTCTGAATGGGTTATGGTTAGGCATGGTCATTTTACTATTTAAGGCTATTATTTCATTGAGATCATCAACAATTAATATCTCAGCATGTGTGTAGATACCAATCAGTATAACATTTGTAGTTCGTAATCATACAATACCTAACTAATACAATGATATGTGACACATTTGCCAAGATCTCATCAACTATTGAATCTCAGCAGCACACACCAGCACATAATGTCATAGATATGCACCACCTAGAGTGTTGACAAGACTCACCCCTTCTCTATCAAGATTCACAATATATACAAATCTCGGCTCAAACAAGAATAATGTACTTGTTTGTATCAATACATTGGATGTGTGTAATAAATATATGAATATCACATTCTGAGGTACCAAGATACCATACATTGTATGATCTCAGTTTAATGTGTCATCAAAGTTGATGCAATACGCAATACAAATATTTGTTAATATCGCAGTATTGGTACTGAGATGTTGCATACCACTAAATCTCAGTTAATACATAGCCATCTTTCATATTGACAATCACCTTATCATCTCATGCATCCACATCAGATATCTGTACAATGTTCAACTTCCAAAACATCTCCAAAAATAGGCAGCAATGGTAAAATTAATGGAACAGAGAGATAGTAAGTGAATATGATATGAATGGTATAGTGATGGGATTACTGACAAGAAATATTGAGGGATGAGGAATGAGACAGAGTGGCAGAGTGGTGATGAGATGTATAATATAGAAAGTAGTGGGTTGCATATGATGGGAGTGCTATGGGGAGGATTGGTGAGTGCATCAATGGTAACAGCTGGCCATATGGGTTAGTCAATAGGAGGCAAAGGCAGAGGGATGTTGATAAGTGATGATGAAGATATGACTTATAAGCCTAGTAACCATACTGATTCCAAACAGCAGGTATGATCCTGCTAGCTGGTGATATGCAATGGACATGACATAGGAGACATTGAGAGAGGATATTGTGATATGCAACGAGATGCAAAGGGAAATCACAGTGTTGAAGGTGAAGAATGCTGAGTTGGAGGCATGGATTAAAGATGATGATGACATGATAACACAGATGAGGAACAAGATTGGAAAGGTGATGGGCCTTAGCAACAATATGAAGACAGTGAAGAAGATGGATGAGCTAGTGAACACATATGATTAGCATTCCATATATGCGAAATGATGGAAAGTTATAAGGTGGAGATCAAAGTGTTCATGAGGGTAATTAGTAGCTGATAAATGATTTTGACTACTGGTGTAGAGATTGTATTACATAGAGTCTTTCTTCTTGGTGGTAAATATCACCTTGCTTTTTGCTGACTTATCATCAAACCAAATACTAACATCTTTGCTGTCTAAGGAGCTTGTACCTTTCTAAGCTCCATACAACCAAAAACAGGTATCTGCGCATAAAACACAAGTTAACTCAATCATATGACTTCAAGATTACCAAAAAACAAAAGAGGTGGCAATGGTGAATTGATTGGAACCACTAATGGGAGCACCTTCTATCAGACCATATCATGTCTTAACCAAAGGAAAAGTCCTGCAAGAATTTGAGAAGCACTAAAAAGTTGTCAACATCTATGGGACACAGTATAACAGTATGATGGCACTTATAATGCTATTTCTCAGTGTCTTCCTCACTAAGGGCTTGAATTGCAACCCTCCTGAGCTGAGAAGACAGAAGTGCCTTGTTTTCTGCCTTCTTTACACCCAAAGTAGTCAAGGTCTGAATGGTCTAACAGGAAGATTATCATATCAAATAAGTTTATTGCTCTGCTATTGTAAACCTAGCTGCTTCTGTGGCTCTGCTAGAATAAAATGTCAGAAATAGACTTAATGCCGACAGTGAATTACTGTGCTTATGCGGGCCCAATGATGACTTCACTGAAAAAAGATTAGAGCTTGAATGCACTCTCGTCTAGGTTGTTGTCGACAATAACAACAATGAAATTTAGCTCATGGGGCAGGTCACCTGTGGACCTAGGCTGTGGCCACATATGGCCTGTAACCCATTTCATTGTGACTATAGAATGGTTGACTGGTTACAGCGCATGAGTGAGTTCTAGGTTCCCTCCATGGCATATGTACCAAACACTATAATAGTCAATTGGACAACCCCATTGAACAACCCAACAAATCATCCAGAATTATGTCATGGTGATGATACAATTATTTGCTCACATGAGAGACTTGCAGTTGCATTGGGAAACCACTATATTGCCTAGATCTGGAGTGCACTAGTGGATGCCATGTGTAAGGGTGATAAAGAAGAGGATAGGCAGGGGGAAGCAACAATAGACAAGGCTTTTTAAAGGTTCATTGCCCCAGAGCAGAAACATCTCAATCTGTGGGAGGTAAAGAGGTGTTTATCATAGGAAATTTAATTTCTGATGTAGTTTTACAATTATAGAATATTCCTAATGTGATGGTAGGTGGCATTCTGCAGCCCTTTGGACCTGTGATGAATGCATCTGCATAGACTCAATAAAAAAGAGAGAAGAGAAGTTTTTATTGACAAGAAGGAGCTGATTGCAGCTTTGGCTCAGGTTCAAACTTGAAACCAAAAAGAGATGACTAGCATGGGAACACCAGGCTGGCAATTGGTCAGTCCTCACAGGTTTTAAAGTGAGACCTGGACTCAAAAGGTCCAGGAATGTGGGAACCACTTAATGTTTCGTTTTGGTAGGGAATTGCAAGATTTGACATTGGTGTTTATTTTTATTTCTGTGCTAAAGTCTACACAAGCGTAAGAAGAAAAAAAGGAGATAGAACAGGGCAACAAGGGGAATTGCTTAGCAGCAGGTTTAGGAGATAGGGATGGTGAGAGCATAGTCATGATTGTGAACGTGTATGCAATGCAGTGCACATTATGTTTATGTTCTTATATGCAGGGACAGGAACGGATATGTATATGAGAATAGCAAGTAGTAGGTGTGGCATGGGAGGTGAGGACAAGTGTGAAAACACAAATGAATCAGCACAAAAATGAAAGCACGTGGAGGTGAGTTGGTGCCAAATTGAGGCACCATGAAGTTGCTGGGCAAGGGATGAGAATGAAGAAGAGACACAGTGAATGAGTGGGGTGTGTATGCAAGATGCATCATCATCGTTTGCACAGTTGCGGTGTGACACAACACACCACTGTCACCAAAATAGGGTAGAGTCTGAGCACGAGGATTAAGGACCTTTATGTGAAAAGGGAGCAAGTACTGAAGATACCAGTGAAACCATATAGAAAATGGTCTGAATAGGCAACAGAGATGCATGTAATGGCTCCGAGATCTCGTCACTGATGCCAGGGGGGGCCCGGGCCCAAGACAGAAGGAAGATGACTGGTGATCAGAACCAATAGATCAGTGGACAGCATTGAGGTCAAAACACACTGTTAAAATAGTATTTCTCTAACTCTTCCACTCAAAGGGTTATGATGTAGTGGACTAGACTGATGGAGGGCATTCAGTCTTTTCCCCTTTTCCATTAAAAGACTGTTACTACTGCCTTAATTTAGATTCTGACAGACTAGGAGGGATTTCTGCTCTCAATTCATGGAGGAAAGATAAAGATGCCTTGGATCGTATGGGTGCATGTCTCTTGAACTTATGTGCCATTATTGTTGAAAGGTGATGTGCAGTATGTAGACTATGGTTTTTGAGCATTTGATCTTTAAAACGCGAATTTGCACACTGGGACAAGAATATCCAAAATAGCTGTAAGCGGAAACAGGCGAAGTGTAAAAATATCTGTATGTCCACTCCTCCCCTTCCAGGAAAAACACCATGCTCAAAGCACTTGCACCCAAAAGTAAACATCCCTCTCCCTATGAGAGGATGAAAGAATGCAGGCACATAGAAAAGGGTGAGCACTTTCAGTGAGACAGAGAGAAGTTGGGTCAAACTCATTTTATAGACCAAAGTGTATACCATTGGTTACAAAAGCATATTGCAGCTTTTGTGGCAGTCAGACAGAGAAATGCATTCAGCATGGGGTGGTCATCTGCAAACAATATTCGCCAGATGAAATGGGGTGCATTATGTTTGCAACCATCTCAAAGCTTGTGCTATTCCTGTGCCCCTTGTGCAATCAGAGAGAATGGAAGAGAGCACCAAGGTCCAGTGTGACCCCTGCTGTAAGTTGACTCAAGTTTTCAGTGAGGTGTTGGAAGGAAACATGCTAGGCTAAACTGGCCTTTTATGCTACTCAGCCTGCAACTTGCTGATAGTAGTGATAGTTTATTTATTATGTGACACGCTCACAATGAACGCCAAACACCGGGAGAACAAAAATGTGAGTGCTCTAGCTCTAGCTTTAAAAGAGGAAAGCAGTTTACAATTGGATTCAGTCAGAGGTAGTCTATGCTTTTCTAAGGGTGTTAGGCGAATCCACCACGGAAGGGAAAATGGACAGGGCATTCAAATTAGTCAAGCAGTCTACCACGTTTAAAAGTGATGCATGCAGCAAGCCTGTCTGTGCAAAAACAAGCACCTCTGGAAAACCTAAAATGGTTTAATAACTCAGCGTATTTTCGCAGCAGATAGAGACAGAGGAAAATTGTGCCAGAATAAACCGCTCCCAAGGTCATGGACACCAACCACTTGCAATGCATACACAAATGGTGACTTTCATCCACACTTCAGACAAATATGACCCCCATGTGGTGAATTGAGGATTATAGTAAGAAATTTGACAACACTCTATAACAGAAGAGTGCCACTCCTTGAATGCAACAATGATAGGAGTTTTCTTAATTAGTGTGGAAGAGAAAGAAAAGGCTTGGATGAAAGCATTCCAAAGAGAAAGGGAACTGGAGCCATTTGTTGTAAGCCCAGGAGGATCCAGAACAATGGCACATGCAACAGTAGCCAAGCATGCAGATGCATAAAGCACGACCACTTGCCGCACAGACAGGGCAACTACAAAATCAAAGTGGTTGCTGCAGTGAAGTTAAGCAAAGTAGTGCGAAATGAAAATCAGGCTCACCTCTCCACCAGGTGGATGAGATCCATCTTCAGAGAGTTTCTGGTAAAAAAAAATGCAGTGCTGACAAGAAATAAATCTTGCCACTGCCATGGGAAGGTAATGGAGCGGTCCATCTCCACATCAGACATATATGCCCAACAGTAACTAGGCATGTCATAAACAGTCTGTAAAACAGTGAGAATATTGGCAAGGTGGCTGAAGTGATAGGTTTGGTCAATGAAGGCTTAGGTAGGCCTGAGATATGATTGCATCAAAAGAGAACCACTGATGGATAGAACAACGTTATTGGCATAGAGCTGAAAAGGGCTGGGTGCAGGAAAAGGATAAAAGTGAGATATATATGTTTTGCAGTTGGGTTGTAAACTCCTATTCTATGTATAACCAAAGGGTGGCTTGGAGGCACCCATTCTCAATAGCTCCCAACCTCATGTTGATGAGGGCTAGGGACCAAGTCATCTTGTAGTGTTTAATTGATGCAAAGTGCAATGTGGAATCCTATGTGACGTTGGCACCACCTTTGCTGATCAGATCACAGCATATCACATAAAGCTACATAAACTTGGAGGTTTTTTGCAACTGAGTGCAATCAGGGCAGGGAAATGGCAAGGAAATATTGGCAACCAAGCAACTACCACTGTCTAGTCTGGGTGCTATGCATATCTTGAGCGCACATGAAGAGCAGGGTGATAGTGATATGCTTTGATGGCAACATACACTGAGCAATAAAACTATTGCAATGTTTGGTAGTTTTATATTGTTTGCAATATACAAAGTAAGGGCATGGGATGTACACTTAGCATTAGTCACATAAAATAATGTAGATACATTTGGCTTTCTATGAAGCCTTTGGTCATGTGATTTGGTGTAGAGAATATGGAGATATGGCTATTTTAAGTTGGTTATGTCATTGCAATAGTTTTGTTGCTGATATTAAGGATATCTGAAGTTTTGCCAAAATACTCCAGGGTTTGCTGGAGTTCATCCTCTATAATCTGTAGGTAAAGATCAGTATCCATCCTACCATCAATTTTGCATGCCAATCTAACCACTTTCCATGTTATACAACCCCACATCATCAGAGAACCCCCTCCAAACTTGACTGTTCCTTGTACCAATCTATTACTTAGACCCTCCTCTGCCTTTTTCATGCCCACCTCTTTCCATCTGACCCAATATAATTAATTTTGATTTCATCTGACCATATAACTTGTTTCCAGTCCTCTACAGTCCAGTGCTGATGACTTTTTGCAAAGTCCAGTCTAGCCTTCTTATGAGCAGCAGTAAGGCGAGGATATTTCTTCTTTACTACAGCCTTCATGCCTGCTTTCTTCAAATGATGATGAACAGTCTGGGAAGAGAGGATATGGTTCTTGACATCTTGAAGGGTCTTGGTAACCTGGACTGCATTTTTAGCCTTTCCAGTCCCAATAAGGCGAATGGGATAATGCATATCAGTAGATGTTATAATGGTAGGACACCCACCAGAGGATTTAGCCAGATTTGGACAAAGTTTAGAGCGAATTCTACTGATGGTCGAGTGGTGTACACCAGTAGAATTAGAGATTTGATGAGTAGATTGACCCAAATCCAAGCAAAAGATGATTTGGTTGATTTGAGTAGTAGAAAGGGATTTCATGGTAGTGGTAGTGGATCAAGAGTGGTGTTGTAGTGTATTTATGTTGTGTTGAACTTATTATAGGTCACATGACCCATTACTTATGTG
>JBBPRT010000228.1:0-16207 GCA_038093175.1 Boletus hoseneyae
CTAGATTGTTCATGTGATCTGAATGAGACAATTAGTCATAGATGATTAGGTAATGTCCTATTTACATTCTTGTCCACTTCATGTTTCAAAAATGTTTCTTGATCAAGAAGTGTTTTAGCAATACCAGCATTAATGGCATGATGATTTTATGGATCCTATTTGTAGTGCTTTTCAACCAAGACCCATGCCTTTTTCTTCATTTAAGAGTGCCAGTTTCTAATGTCTTTCCAGCACTGATATTGCATTAACAATACCTTGTATACATGACATGGTTACTTACAAGCTTGGCCACCTGAATACTGCACCAACTGCACCAGCTTCTGGTGCCATGTTTCTTAGCCCCCCTACAAATGAGTACCTGCAGAGCTCGGGGTGGATCTAGCTTGCTGCTGCACATCTGTGGATGCACTGCCCTATGTCGCATCACGAGGGTTTCACAGATACAGTGTGTTGAAAGGGATCATGATGTATGGGCGCATCTGGATGGCATCAAGAGCATGCAGTTGGGCTTGGATTTTTGGGTGAGCAGTGCTCGTGCAGATGGTCATTTATGTTGCAAGATAGTGTGAATGTGAATGCGAAGTGCGAGTACAGTGGCGTTGTGCAGAGAGGGGTGGAGGCATTGATCAAGTGGGAAGTTGTTTTACCTGATGGACACAAATGATGAAGACGATGAGGTGCAGGTGAACATGCAGGAATAGGTGAGGGGGCAGGGGCAGGGGCAGCATGGGGAGAATGGTACACGTCTGCCTCAGCCCAAGAAGTGTGTATGCAAGATGGAGGAAGCACTCGATGAAGAGGATGCACCTGGTTCTGAGGTCATACTAGGTTTGGGCACGTTTGCTAATAGGCTGGACCCTGGATTTATCTTGGGTTTGCAAGCCCTTTATTCCAGCAATCTTTAAGGCAGACAGGAAAATAACATTGACCCTGCTGTGTTTGGTTTGTTATACTCACTGGGATGTACCCATGGGGTTACTGGGAACATGATCGTGTTTGCAGATGCTGGGCAAAACAAAAAGTCAGAGCAGGAAAAAGAAATATAGATGGTACAGGACTGGGGAAAATCGCAATGCCGGTAGTCATGCATAATGGAAATTGTTAGGTTGGATTGTCAGGTCAGGTCTCCGAAACTAAAATTGTATCCTCTGATTGGCATGTTATTTATTCACACATTAGCATGTTCAATACAGAAAATTCTAGTGAAACCAGGTCCTGGCAAGCTGAAATGGTCAAGGTCCAAACTATCTGATTATGCTAGGATTCTCTGTATTTGTATTCAGATGTACGTATATAAAACTAAGAAGCTCTGCTTATCCTCATCTTATTGTTGTTTCCGCAGTGAAATGCTGTAGGTCATCTTTTCACTTAGTCAGATCCTGTCAAAATATTCCAGATGGACATGACCGTTTCAAATGGTCACCTTTGGCATTGGCCCCAGATTCCAAGTTCCGGATGTGTTTCCCCACCACTGAACCCTTCTTGTGTTTAGTAACTGACATGGATTGGAAAGCAAACTGATGACTGTCCTCCAGCCACTTGGAATACTTCTGCCAACCTGTCCGTACCATCTCCACTATTGGGATATCTTTGCTGGCTTTGATAGCATCTCGCATCTCCCTCAAGATGTTGATAAACCTTCTGTGGGTGATCTGACATGTGTGTTTGTATTTAAAGAACTGATAGAGATTCAGAATTCCGCTCTTGAATGCTACACCACCTGCTCCTTGCAGGAAGTAAGGGCTGATGGGATCTGAGATGTGCTAATCATTCACAAAAGTCCTCCACAGGTAAACTTCATCAGTGGTGCAGGGGTGATTTGCGTCTGTCAGCCATGCTGGAACAGGGTGTTTATTTGCATCTGTGGCATGGCACGTAGACCCTTTGAACATTTTTGCTACAGGCATGTTTGTTGTAGGAACAACTACCAGTGTTGCAGAGGATGTAGAGCATGCACTGGAGCCTGCCACAACAGCATGAGCAGCAGGAGAAGAAGTAGCAATGACTTGCATAGAGTTCTTCTACTCTCTCAAGACATTGAAAGGACCAGCCTGGGTGACTGATAGCGACCACATGACTTAGAAGATCGACTCAAAATTGTGGAGAACCATGTGCTGCACTCGACCTAGCAAACCTTCTGAGGTAAGGAGTTTAGTAGCCATGTAAGGCAAGATGCCCTGAGTGAAAACATGAGTAAGTTTGCATACACTGATCAAGGATACCTCACTGTAACAGCTCTAAACCTATTACTGCTCCCAGCCTCTGTCAAGTTAATCCCTAAACCCCAGTCACCCAGTATACCTGCTCATAGAGGAGCATCTCCCTTTTCATTGCAGCGAAGATCAGGTATAGCCTTCTCAAGAATATGTCCAATGAGCCAAAGTCACATGTTATCCACACTAACATCATAGTGAAGAATACCCTTGCACACCCTGTTGTAGTGAGCTATACTTAGATGTCAGTGAACCTTCGCCTCCCCTCATCAGGCTGAGGCTGACTCACCGACAACAACACCCATAAAAGCATTCAAGAATTCCCAGCAACATGAAAAGTAGTAGACTAGGATGCCATGAGTGCAATACAGAATGTAGATGTGCTTGTGTGGCTTATATCGTAGGTCTCCCGGGTTGGAGTTGGGTGCCATCTGAAATCTTCTCGAGATGTTCTCTGTTATGTCAGGCTCCATAGCGTACAAATCCTCTGTGGCCTGCACATTACGGTCAGCAACAAAATCCTTGGGCATCAAGTATATCCCTGTTGCCCATTTGGTTATGATGGATATGCCTAACAGGTGGTTTTCATCATCCCAATTGATTTTGTGCATTGGTTTCTCACATTAGGAGAATACGTTGTACCTATCTGCACTTCCCAAAATGTTTTTGTCTTCTTTAGGGACAGGTGCAGGTATGCGGGTGTTCAGCTTCTCATTGATGTTGATATCATCAGGCCAATCCAGAATTCTTTCAGGATGCTGTCAAGTCTTCCTGGAGTTGAGATGATCATACGTGATGGCAGATGCAATAGTGCTCTTCTCGGTGATGCTGTGCGCATGGAAAAGTACATTGCTGAGATTGATAGGACATTTGTATATAAGCCCCCCCTTCTTAGATGGCTTGCAAAAGCCTGTCCAGATACTATTATTGTCGGCGATGCTAAGGGAGAGAAGGATGTGTGGGAAGATGGTGGGGTGCTTGTTGATGTCAAAAGGTTGTGTGATCGCATACAAACCCCAGATGAAACACCTTAGAGTGAGTTGCTGGTTGCATAGTGACATGCAGACATAAAAGCGATGACTGATTTGTGACATCATAACAAGCCCAGCCAGCTTTATCATTTGGAGGAGGGCAATGTTGTCCAGGGATGAGGAAGATGTTTGTTTGATCTCACAGTATGCGTACATTGCACTGGCTGAGACACATTCAATGTTTTTGAACTCATTTTGAACAAGGATCATGTTGGGTTTTCGGGCACCCTCACCAACAAGGCTTGTATGTGTCCACCAGTGCAGGCCTGGTACTTCACCTATTGTCTTGTGAGAGTACCTAACCCCCTCGTAATCAGCTTTATGACCTCCATTCCATATCTTAAAGCTCACCTTGTCAAATAGGTCCGCAACTGACCGCTCATTGCTGCTACCGGAAGCAAACTGCCAGTGGTCATCAACATACAGGTTGTGTGTATACATCACTGAGAGAAGGGCCAGAAGTACTCCACGCACAGATTCACTTAGAAGTCACCTAGAATGTTTAAAGTCAGTTGGGTAAAGCTATGTAAGGGAAGATGCTAAGAGGGTTGATGTTTCGAGTAACTATTTGACTCTTTAACTCTTGCTTGATAAGAGGATCCATGTTCTGGTGCGTGTTCAAATGAAAAACCCCCGACAATTGCACAAACATATAGAAGCTGTTCAGAAAACTGGATTTTCTTTTCTTGTCTTCATGGAACCACATCTGAGATCAAGGAACCATCACAGCCCCAAGATCATCTACTACTTACACCCAACAGCAATGCACAGCCCAAGCACGAGGCAGCACCTGCAGAATTGCTTCAGTCCCAAGATATGGCCTCGGTGGACAGTGTAATGCACCCAACACTAACAAAGCCACCCGACGTTCCAATGATAACAAGCCCACATCTATGACAGACCCATAGCACTGAAAGAGACTTCTGAGGAGGCTTCCAAAACCACCAGCACTAACGAAAATGACGACACCATAGCTGCAGTCTACTGGATATGCGCTGAACCCATCAAGTATTACTCCTTGTTTGCGTGCAATCACCGGATGTGCCATGTGTGTGCACTGTGCCTTGTGCATTATACAAGAAACTTGAGTGTACATTTTGCAAGATGCATCTATGCCCTCCCCAATTCCCTCTGTCCATGCCCATTCCCGATGCAACAGGAGCCCCAATTGATGATAACCTTCACCACCTCGCCCAATGCCAACTTTGTGTCCTATATGCCCGACATGATTTCTTACAAAGATCCCAAACTTGATATCTTTTCAAGAGGGAAGACATGATGAAGAGATGCTCATTCTCCTCCGGTTCAACTGTCCCTATGCAGAATGTGATTATATGGCCTCTGGATGGGACAATCTGAAGCTCCACGCATGCGCTATATGTGCCAAGATGCTTTGGTAAGTTTTTCGATGCTCGATCAGATGGCTCATGTCACTCTCGAAAAGCGACTTGTGTATCCAGTTTAAAAATGTGTTTGCACATGAACATTCATTGTACCTGCCCAACGTGCTCCTGGTGCACCTCTGCTTGATACCACATCGACTGAGTAAACAACCATTGAAGGAGCCCCTCGAAGGCGGTATACATCCCTTGTGCAAATTTTGCTATGAGTGCTGGCAATGACAAGTTGTTTGTGCAGATGCACGAATGCCACAAAGAGCGTTTTTTATTCAAACAAAACGAGATTTGGGATCAATAGTACATCCATGTCTGTGTTGACCTGTCTGGTGTTGATGACGCATGCTGCAGCTTTCAGTACCTTGTAGGTTGATTTCACCACCCCTTACCCTTGGCCTCTCTTTCTCATGCACTTCCAGTCATCAAACACTCGCTCCAGGAGCTTCATCTTTCCCAAGCACATTTCACGTGCATAAACACTGTCTGTCAGGTGCACAAGTTTGTTGTGTTTGATTCTCAAGGCACATCAGGTAGAGGTACATAGAGCAGATATGAGTTCCAGAGACAAGAAGGACATGCAATGCATTCACTGAGGCCGAGTTTGGGTTTGGGGATTTGGGTGGGGGTGGGCAGAGGAGAGCGGGTGGGAGGTGGTGGGAGGCATTTGGAAGACACTTGATGACTGAAGGTGCAGCAGTGACGATGCAGCCATCTGTGCCGAGTGGGCATGCAAGCCTGATTAGGGACAACCTTAATTCTGTTGTTGCTGAGTGCATTTTTTTTTGTATGGAGCTTCTTGTGCTGATCGCTTGTCTCCACGCTGCCTTTATTGCACAATTACAACATATCATGCCAAATCCGAAGAATGCCACTGCTGCTGTGAGAGTGGCAATGTGTGGCTATTGTGCAAATGAGTCCAGCATGCGTGATTTGATTTCAGCAGTCCAGACCATCCTCGATCATAAGGTTAACTTGTGACATTTTTAATGGTATAAGATACCTAAACAAAAGAGGGCCAAAGTGGTAGGAAACACGCTGGCCATGTCCTGATGATACCCGCCCAGGGTTTGGTAGCCACGACCATATAAGAGGCTCTAGACCCAGGAAATCAGATACAATAGATGAAGATCAAAGTGAATGGACTCACCATAGCCACATTGGAATCACTGTGTCGTGATTGAGCTTGGTAGACCATGCCTTCTAGGGACATATGAGTAGAAAAAAAAAGGTGTGCTCAAAGCCGCACAATCATTGCCTTTTTCGCACAGCACATGCGTAGCATCCAGCATATTCCCAAATGCTATCTTGCAGCAAGTCAGGTGAATTTCAGAGGTGTTGTTGCTTTCACTGACTGTCGAAAGTGATGAAATGATACGTCTACTAGTCAAACAACTGCTTTCACAGGTGAGTTCCCTTCATATTGAGTTTCTCTAATGCAGCAAGACTCAATACAATGACGAGGGGGTTGTGCTTGATCATGAAGCACTGGATATCTGCACTTCTTGCCACCACCAGTGTGGTTGCTGTTTGTTTCGACTTTCATAGGATATCTGGGCTCAATACAAATTACTCAGGGAAATAGAGAACACCAATGAGGTAGTTGTCCTTGGCCAAGAAGCACTTGCGCTTTCTCTACCAGGGCACTAGCTTCAACGGTGTTCTTTGAAGACTCTCCCGATTTGCCTCACTAGTAGATACCAGCAGCTTGATGGAGGACAAGATCTTAATGAGGCAATCAATCTTGACCGAGAGGCACTGGTGCTTTACCCACCAAGGCACCCAGATTGACCTACATCTTTGGACAACCTTGTGATTCGTCTCTGGTCCCAGTACAATAAGTATGGTGCCATGGAGGGTGTCGAAGGGTCCATTTGCCTCAATCAAAATGCATTGACACTTCACCTACCAGGACATCCAGATCAGTCAAAATCGTTGAACAACATTGCAATTCGTCTCTGCTCCTGGTATGGTATGCATAGTGCAGTGGAAGACCTTGAAGAGGCCATTCATCTCGATTGAGCCACATTGATGCTTCACTCGCCAGGATACCCAGATCAGTTAGTGTCATTGAACAGCCTTGCAAACTGTCTCCTCTCTCAGTACAAGCTGGTAGGATTGTGGTCTGGGGTCATCAGACATAGTACTGATCACCCATCTACTCTCTTCTATAGCAACCTTGCACACAGGATGCAAACAATCTCCTTAAATGATCTGTCTGCTGCAAAAGCACGTGTCACCGCAGGCAAACATTTTCACCACCCCACAACCCAAGTCATATATGAAACAACCCTTTGGCTCCTTGTTTGCCATCTTGCTGCTCTCCCATCATTATCTCAGCATCTTTCCTTCGCCACCAGTCTCCTCCTATCAATGCAGCTGAATTGTTGGAACAAGGACGGGGTGTGTTTTAGATTCAGCTCACTCACCTTCATTCCATCTCATCTGGTCCAGGAGGAACGATGTTGGCAGATAAATTCACACGTCTGTTCTCACTTATTCGGAATGCCTTTGATTCACCTGGCATAGACCAACACAATTGGACATATTATCTCAACTTGGACCTGGAACGAATAGTGTCCAATATTCGGGAGTTGCCTGGTCTCTCTTGTCTCCTTCCTTTACTCTGTTCCAGTCTTCAATGTGCAGTAAGTGGTGGACCCACCGTTGTTGTAAATGCAAGCAAGTATAGTTGCAATGCACTGATTTTCCTTGCCGAGAGGGATGCTGTTTACATACACTCTATCGGTTACAAAAGAGCATGTTTGAGAACTGTCATTGAAGCTTGGTGTGTTGATTACACTTGCAAAGAGAGCGAGCGTGGCGAAAGACCTCAGTATTATCTTGTGGGAACTCTGGGACCATGCCGTTTCCCCCATCGCCAATTTCCTTTGGACCACATATCCTCCTCAATCTCACATCTGGCAGTAGCCCACTGCTGAGCTCTCTCTTCTCCCCCTCCATACTGTCGGTTCATATAGGAAAGGTTAGCACAATTTTGCTGATTTCTACACCTCGTTGTATACTCCCACCCTAAATGCACTTATCTGTGTCTGACACTGTCGTCCATTGAGTCCAATAATAGAACAGAAGTGCTTTCTTTGTATTGGTCAAGTGAAGGCTAGCAGTGAAAACGAACTGCATTCAGGCGGTGCAGAACTGGCCACTATTGGTCAGCAGGTCAATGGCTGTACAGTATGCATGTAGATGAAGGGGCAAGCATCATATATTTCCGGAGTTGACAAAAAGTTGAGAAAAACTCAATGGGTACACCTTGCCTGTCATGGTTTCACGAATACAAAAGAGCCATTCAAGTCCGCATTCGCTCTCCATGGCAGCCACTTTACCATCTAACACATGATCCAATGCAATGTGTAGAACCCCAAATCTGCACACCTGTTGGCTTGCCATATAACTGTCAGAGACGAAGAGAGGTGATCCATCTTGCATCTGCAGTGCAGTTTTCTGGGTTTTGTTCTGTAATTGGAATGATGTGGGCAGTGGATGATACTGGGACGAACAAGACCAAGTTAGTCTTCTATGAGCATATAGTGTATGAGTTGGGGCATTTGGATCATACCCGTGGGGCATATGTGCTTTAAAAAAATAATGAGGTCGGTGGATGTACTGTCATATAATGCAGTCAATTTGTAGTGTGACACATGGTGACCCCAAGTTGACAATTATGCCTTCTACACACCTTCTACACAGCAACCCCACTGCAGGCCCGTCACCTGGAACAAAGGACAAGCATGGGGGGGGCGCTTGCATCGCTTTAAGATAATGTACTATGGGTAGTACTGATTCACTTTGTATGTCAGAAAGGCTACTGAATGGCTAGAATGCACTGGGAATAAATCCAAGTTGCCACCAGAGATACACATAATGCAGTGACATTCACCCATAGCATATGGTGAATCTGCTTGCAAAAGACCCGACATATATGGGTGATACCGGGATAGGCCCAGGATATACGAGGCATGTAAGACACAGTCAGGCCCATCTGACATGTACATACATAGGATATCGAAGGCTCTGGAAAGGGTAAATAAATGAGGTGTTGATAGATATGCAAGGGCCTAAAGTAGGTGCAGTAAGATCAAGGTTGATGCATATGAGTGCATTGAGTAGGGTGAGGGTGACTTATCTTGATGGATACAAAGGGACTGAGTAGGGTGTTTTGAAGTACAAGTAGTACCTCGAAGTGTTATGCAAGGGAAAGAGGAATAGAAGATAGTCTCAAATGGGAACACTCACTTGGGATAGGTGAAATGTTGGTTGAACCCAGTGTCTTGCTTAGAGAGTAGATAGAACGAATCAAGAGATAACTTGTTAAGATAAGATGAGTCATAAGAGCTTTCTTTAAATATGTACAAAGATGTTTGTATCTATATACGATCATAGAATATTCTAAGATATTCTAACAAATAGCAGATAATGCTCTTATCTGTGATAAAGATACTATCCAATGGAAATAAGAGCTCATATGATGGGTAAGTAAGATACAATGGGATCATATCAATATGACCAATATGAATAGTGTAAGCACCTCATATGATAGATAAGATCACATGGTTTATGATAAGAAATTATAGTGTAGAGTTATGAGTCATGCATTAGGATAACATTCTCTAGTCATTAGGATAAGGACTAGGCATGACTCATATGAGTCATGATTAGGATAGGTTAAGTGTGACTCATTTGTGACTCACTCATAATTTCAACAGGGTGAGGGTAACTCACATTGATGCATACAGGTGGACCAAGTGGGGTGAGTGTGACTCATCTCAATGCATACAGATAGACCAAGCAGGGTGAGGATGACTCACATTGATGGATATGGGTGGACCAAGCAGGATGAGTGTGACTCACCTTGATGGGTACAGGTAGACTGAGCAGGGTGAGTATGACTCACATCAATGGATACAGGTAGACTGAGCAGGGTAAGTGTGACTCACATCGATGCATATGAGTAGATTGAGCAGTGTGAGAGTGACTCATATTGATGGATATGGGTAGACTGAGTAGTGATGTTCCAGCCCAGCCTAGCTTAAAAGCCCCAGCTTTGGCTTGGCTTTTAAGAGCTCAGGGTACAGCCTGGCTTAAGCCCCAGCTTAGGCTAGGTTAGGTCAGCATCTATAGTGTAGCAAGAAATTTTCTTCTCAAGATCATCTACTGAAAACTTGACACAATAAAATCACTATCTGAGTCTACTATATCTACCTCTAAGCCTTCACTGTCCTGAAATACAACTGCATATTTGTCACCAAGCTCTGACAACACTAAAGGATCTAGTGTCAGCTGTACAGATTAGACCCTTTATAGGAAGGTAATCCTCTGAACTGGAGGACCACTAGCCTTTGGAATGAGGACTTTGGTTTTTCAGATGTCCAAGCACTGTTTATGAGGTTAGTGCCACTTTGCATTTGCAACAAATCAATAGTTGAAGCTTGCTGTGTGCCCATAACCTAAGCATGTCCAAAAGACCTACATATAGTAGGTAGTTTTTTATAAACCCACTAGCACTCTCAGTAATAGGGGCATCACTACTGTAGATTTAGAGCTTGCCTGATGCACAGTCAACATTTGTCTCAGGGGGTTCAATTACATTATTCAAGGTCCTAGATGGACCATCCTCTTCTACCATGTTAAAAGCCACTGTGATTGTTTGTCAGTTATTTAAAGGCACTTTTAGCAGCTAAATTCCACCAACCATATGTTTGTCCAACAATTGCATTGTAATTAATGCTGGAAAAAGAGATGCAGAGGGCTGTTTAAGCCTGAGCCCTGCTGAACTGAGTAAGACACTTGGGCAATATAAAAAGCACATATTTACTCACTACCTGGTCTAGCTTCATTTGGGACATCTTGTAAGGCACCTGTAGACAAACTAACTGACAGTGGGATAGAGAAACCTAGGTACATGCTGCATCCATCATATGTGTATTGCATACACTAGAATAGTAAATGGTGAAAAGCTCCATATGGATCATTTTAGAGATCTTCTTGACAGAATTACATAAATACTTGCTTCAGCTCCACTGGCCTTTTTACAACAGTTTGCAAAATTAACAGCACTTAGTTGCAACTTTTCTGTTTCTTCCATCCACTACACACAATCCAAAAAGAAAATTTAGATACACTCTCACATGCATATATGTTCAGCCTTGTGTGTTGACAATAGGTAACCAGAAGATCAGTGATAATATCTAAGAGTATGTAGTGGATCTATTGAACTAGGGTCAGACCCTTGAGAACATTTGCCGAGCCCTCCAAGCCTTAAAATGTAGCTGCAGCCTAAGTATAATATGCTTGCCAAACCACCTCTCCATCTTACTAAATTAAACTCTCTCATGTATTTATTATGACCTCATCCTATATATTTGCAAGCCCATCTGCAAGTACTTTGCAGAAAAACTACATTACCCAAGATATGTTGGATAGTGTTAAATTTGTTCATTCGCCTACATAACCTGTTGGCACTGAATGCTATACAGGTGAGAAGCAGAAGTAGCTAAGTATCTGAGTTATTTTTGAAACCAGAAGGAAGAACTTATAACACTACAACCAAAAACAGCTCATCCCATGCATGTTCAGGAAACATAGTGGTTATAGATATGACAAGCTATCAGAGCCTGTGACTTCCTTAAACATGCCAAAAAAAATTGTGCATGTTGTCTAGCTAGATATAGAAAGAAGTTGGGATAGGAACTCGTGATGTGCAATGGCTATGATTAAATGAACCTGACAGTACATAAACATATGAGTAGACCTACCCTTTGCTCTGCAAACATTCCTGAGATATGTTTGTATTTGTAGAATACTGAGAAACCTTGGTTTTCCACTCTTTCTCCATTAGATCACATTATGAGCTTAGCTTAGATTTTCTGCAGTTGTGGTGACTTAGAGATGTGTGGTGGCAATGTATTCACTAGCATTTGCTAGCCTGCTGATGAGGTGGTGCATAATGTCAAATGCTAGCTGGTAGGAGTTAGTATATGGCTCGGATAGGTAGGGACAGTACTTACATTTTGTTATTAAGCTGCATAACAGCATAGATAGTCCTATTATGAATATCTAATTGGATTGAAACTGACAACATATTAGCTACTAGGCATAAATCAGCACTTGTATTTACCTTCTCCAAAGTCTTTACCCATTCATATGTATTTGCAATATACAGTAGTTAGGTTAGCTCTTTCTTCTAGAATTCCAACAAGTGAGGCTGAAGTCATTCTGCAATTAGGCACTTCCACACAATGGGTGAAAGGTGGCCACACAACTTGTTCCAGTTGAGGTAGCCTACCATTTCAAAAATGTGGAGGAAAGATACTATTGTTACACTTGACCCAAATGAGGACAAGCAAAAACCTGATGGGTGAAGACGATGGTCTTCTAAGGGTATGAGTCAAGGGATTTCCTTGGATAAGGATGTTGGAGAGTTTTCAATCAAGATAATAGGCCTCTACCATGAAGGTAAGGTGTGGAGATTGATAACAATAGTCATCAAAAAGGGTTTAGACAAGAGCGCTCACTCAGAAGTAGAGTGATTGAAACCAGATGTGGAACCTCAAGAGTGAATTCAACCTTTAGTCAATAGGTTGGACGAGTGACGAAATGGAGATGATACAATAGTGTTGGGCGTCAACAAGAACATGGATGACGATGATGAGTGACTTGATGGGGATGTAAAGGGTAAAGATGTGGAGCATCCAGTAACAGGGATGATTCAGCAAGTGCAGAGAAAAGGAATAGTATTCAAAGAGTAATAGGCCCCACAAGGGAGAGTAATACAAGTGAATAGGACTAGGGAACAGATGACGAGTAGGTACAGTATATATAGGAAACTAAGGAGCTTTAGGGTAGGTCATCTGAGTCCTAGGCAATTGAGGGCCAGTGTGAGATATAGAATGTGAGAAAAGAAAAGAAGCAAGATAAAGGAAATGTGTAGAAGGTAAGGTGTCCATGTGATATGACCTCATAGATAAGATGAGAGTCTGGACTAGATCTGGACTGAAGGTCATGTGGTTCCCACAGTCACGTGCAGAGATCACATGACGAGGAAGAGCAGAATGTCATGTGACTACGAAAGTGAAAATATGTTAAGTATGATGAGTGAAAGAAAAGTGAAAACGCAGCATATAGGTTCTGAACTATAATACTACCCCCCATTCACCAGCTTTGAGGTCCAGCCTTGAGTTGGTGAATTCCATATAGGAGAGACTGAAAGGAGAGAAAAGAGACATGAACTGTTTTAGAGAGATCCTGTAGATAGGGCATGATGCCATAGGATTAGAAGTGTAAAAGTCGTTGATAGTGTCCTGTGTGTGTTTCAGATTGACAGTGGGTTCCCAGGTGTGGTCCACCTCGTCCTATCCCTTCTAATGGATGAGGTATTGCAATTTTCTACAGTAGAGGTTTAAATATGTTTTGTCTGGCTGGCAGGGCTTTATAAGGTTTTACATGGGAAATATTGATGGTGGGGTGAATAGATATGGTGGATGGAAGAACGAGGGTGATGGCATTAGGAAGGACGGTGGAAATATGATAAGGGCCAATAAACTTCTGTGTGAGTTTACAAGCAGGGTAGGGAAGGGAGAGATGATCCGTGGAGAGCCAGACGAGATCACCAATAGAATATATGGGGGTGTTGGAGCATCAGGATTCTTGTGCATGCAACATCTAATTTTCTGTAGTGTCACTCTAATTTTGTCATGGGAGCATCTGGGTGTATTAGCAAATGATGTAAACGGAGATATCACTTAGCGACGAGCTAATGCCTAGAGCCACACAGCGGATAGACAGCAGTGGCGAGGAGTGGAGCCCTATGACATGGGCGTCGAGTCGTCGGCGTGCTCAGTAGTCTGAGCTGGTAAAGGGTGAAGGATAGTACCTTCCACTAGGGTACCTCAGGCAACCAGGGACGTGGGCCAGTTGGGCAAGATACAAAGTGGTTAGAACTGAGGGATAAGTACAGGTGGTACTATGGTTTATATATGAGAGGGATTTGGTTTAGGGGAGGCTTCCTGTACCCTAGGGTAGGCGTGGGTGTATTGTATAAATAGGGATGATGTCATAGATAAGGAGATAAGGGTCCAGGCTGATACCATCTATGATGTCATAGCCTAGATGACTCCAGGCCTCGATGATGTCATCGGTCACATGATGAGGTCTAGACCGTCACGTGATCTCCTATAGATAAGATAAAGGTCAGATCGCAGGTAGTCACGTGATAAGGTCACGTGACCCGATAAGATAAGATCTGCCTGATAAGATAAGATAAGTCCAATGGAATGAGTCCAAGAGTGTAAGGTAGTCTCGATCGTAGAGATTGTCCTATCGTCCTATAACAAATGACCCCCAGGGGTCGTAGTGGATGTTGTGGGCTCCAATCCCATGCAAGGCGAATAGTTATGTGTGACAGAAAATGGCGAGGTGCTGGTAGTGATGGTGATAGCAGAGTTATGAGCAAACAGTGCCATTTTGAGCCAAGAAGCCTAAGAATCCTGTTATTTTGCAATATAGGCATGTAAATAAGTGAAGATCTCCTGATTGACCCATTCTGTTTGTCCATCTGTCTGAGGGTGGTAAGCTGTGAACAACTTCTGTTGTATGCTGAGGACTTTGCATAGCTTCTTGGTAAACTCCAAAATGAATTGTGGTCCACTGTTGGAGAGAATAGTGTTAGGAAGTCCATGGAGACACCATACATGGTCTCTAAATAAACAGGCTAAGTCCAAGGAAGAAGTGGTTTTCATACAAGGGAAAAGTACAATTTCTTTAGAAAAATGGTCCATGACAACCCCTATAGAATCAAAGCTGTTAGAAAGGGGAAGTCCAGTTACAAAGTTAATGGAAATATCTTCCCATGGGTGGGAAGTGACAGGAAGAGGTAAAAGTTTTCCTGCCGATGGCTTTGATGAACCCTTTGTAAGGGAGCACACCTAGCAGTGTTCAATATAAGTAGAAATGTCTTTGGCAGCGCCGGGCCACCAGTAGAACTTTTTAATAGAAGCAATGGTATGGTTGCAGCTAGGGTGACCAGTGACTAGAGAATTGTGAAAGATAGAGATAAGTTCATTTCAAAGAGAAGGGGGCACAAAAATGATGCTGTTGGAATTTCTGAAAAGTCTATCCATTGTGTAGTACTCATATTCATTGACTGTGTCAACATTTAGCCTAGAGGATTCTATACATAATTTAGTTTCAAAATTCGAGGCAAGAGATGTGGAGGAAATAGCTTGTATTCCAGTGGAGCCAAACCCTTTATCATTACATTCTGACTCATCAAGAGTCTTTGTTTATGAAAGTGTGGGGTTTTCTATTTTTTCAATAATTAGTTGAGTGATGCAGTCAAATTTAGAAATGTGGAAGGAGGAATCAGAGTGGTTAAAGAGAATTACATCAATTTCTCTCCTATAATCAGCATCAATGATTCCAGCCATAACATTGATTTTGTGTTTGAAGGTGAGGCCTAAATACGGTGCAATTCTCCCATAGATTCCAATTGGGAGTTGGATCTTAACATAGGTGGGGATAAGGTTTTGATTGTGGGCAGGGATGTCAAGATCGATGGTGGAGTACAGATCGAAGCCTGCAGTGGAGGAGGAGCCCTTCAAGGGTAGGTGGGCATTAGGAGAGGTTAGTTGAATGGGAATAGATAAAGAGAATGATTAGAGAACATCAGAAGGAAAAACAGTGATATTTTCATTAAATTTATCAATTCTGTCACCATAGTCAGGGCGACGAGAGAGGGCATTGGCATGTCTGTTCATGTTGCTGGGCTTGTAAATGAGTGTATAATTGAACTCCTTCAGGAGTTCATGTCATTGCACCTGGCGACTAGAAAGTGTTTGAGGCTTTTTCTAGTATTCAAGATTTTTGTAATCTATTCAAATCTCAAAGTTAGCCTTTCTGATGAGATAATGATGCCACTCCTCAAGAGCGTGTATAATAGCGAGCAACTCCTTGTCATAGACTAGGTAGTTGCATTCAGCAGAAGAAAAGGAGTGAGAGAGAAAAGTGCATGGCTGCCATAACTTATTCTCCCCTAGAACTGATAATACTGCACCAGTGGCGATATTGCTAGTGTCTGTTTCAACATGCATGTCCTTGGTGGAGTCAGGAAGAGCCAGAAGTGGCGCTGTTGTGTTTTTTGAGCGTGTCAAACGCTTGTTGCTGAGTCTCCCCCTAGGGGAATGGTACATTTTTTTCTGTGAGGTCGTTGAGGGGGCGGGTGATCTGTCCAAAGCTGTTAATGAAACAACAATAATAGTTACAAAGTCTGAGAAATGATTGTAGTTGTTTTAGTTTGATAGGTGCTGGCCAGTCAAGGATAGTGTCGACCTTTTTTGTTTGCATGCTGACACTGTTGGCCAAGACTGTTATGCCTAAAAAGTCAACTTTGTCAGTATTAAATACGCATTTTTTGTTATAGTTCAGGACCATCACGCTACGTTTTTCTCATTTTATTCACTTCATTGTACTTAGCACTTTTCACTTTCGCAGTCACATGACTTGACCCCTTTTAGGATCACGTGACTTTCCGCTCTTCCTCGTCACGTGACCT